>BPLR01014958.1:0-77500 GCA_021605095.1 Caerostris extrusa | reverse complement strand
ATTTCATGACGTTAGTCTTACGTAGACATCTTTAACCTAGAATCATATGTTTCAAATCTCAATTTATGTCTTGAATCAAATTACGTCAGTAAGTAATTAAAAACGGTTTTTATATTATTGTAAACTTAATATATCCATAACAATTCAAAAATGTTTACATATTTTTATGAGGGAATAATTCTGATTAAATTAAAAACGTACTTTACGTGAGATTTCTGCAACTTTATGAAATTCAGCATATTTCGCAAGTCACTCTTTTGAATGATTCAAAAGTTTCGAAACGGATTTTTAACCCTGCTTCAATGCATTTTCTATACTAGTAAGGTTTTTCTTTTTACATCTTTCTGTCTACTTCCTTCCTGGAATATCGACCAAGACATTCTTAACATTCTCTTTAAACCGGGAATAAAAAGACTCTTTCATGTCGTTGTTCGAAGAAGAATGATCTGGAATTTATACCGGTGGAAACACAAAAAGAGTTTTTGCTTCGTGCAACAAGTACCAGGAGATTCAGTCCTTGAAACGTTGTTCCCAGTGATTGAGTCGAAACTTGCTGGTTAGATTTAACAGAGATAATTCATTTTAGTGAAAAAGAACCATGGCCCTGGGGATAATTTTCTTAAAAGAATTCTTCCTTCGAAATGACGATTTTCAGAGCTTCTTCTAGAACAAATTCAATCGATCAGAAGAAGGCGGTTTTCGAATTCAATGCGATCGGAATTTAGAAAATTTTTTTTTTTTTCAGAAATAACTTCTATCTAATCTAGCAGGTTTATAGAACAGTTTATGTATTGTTCAGCGATTGGATTTCATGGAAACATGACTCAGCTGAAAAATTTAATGATTAAAAATCTATTCCGTGTATGATTTAAAAATTGTTTGAAGTTGAACAAATTTTTCATTTGCCTTTTAACTGATTTCTCTGAAAGATTTAAAAATTATATTTATTGCCATGCTTTATAATGTCAGCCCTTCTACTTTTTATACCCTTATTTCGTGGAATTTCAATTTAATACTGATCAAGTCATTTTTAGTGTTTTCCTGTTTCAATAATAAAATAAATAAATAATAATAATAAAAATGTTTCTATGCTTTGTCGATCGCGAATTGATATCAGTGAAAAAATAACAGTTTTATTTTATGCAACAAGTAACAAAATAAGAAATCAGTCACTGAAATGTCATTCCAAATGATTGCATCTAAATTGGATGGTTAGACTTCACAAAGATAATTTATTTTAAAGGATCAGAAGTATAGAGAGAGTTTTCTTAAAGAAATTCTCGAAAAAAGCTGCAATTCCTCAAAGCTTCTGGAACCAATTCAATCGATCAAAGGAAGACAGTTTTAGATGCAGAGGGTTCGAGTAGCAGAATACTATTTACTAGAAATAAATCGTTTTTGCTGTGCTTTTGAATTGTTGCTTGCTTTTAAAAGCCTTAACTTAATTTTTTATTTGATTTTTATAGAGAAATATATATAGATGAAGTATTTTCAACAATATTGCTGACAAAGCTTTTTCCGTTATATGAATATACAAAAATATATGATTAATATATACAATTATGATTGAAAAAAATGTATAAAATCTAAAATTATTAAATCGGAACATATGCATAGTTCTCTTTATATTCATATAAATGGAATTATTGTAATATTCTTCTTCTTCATTGGCCAAACAACTCCATGGTGGGGACGCGATAAAAGTAATATCTCTTCCTTTTATTTTATAACTTTAAATTATTTTTAAAGTACGAAAATACCTCAAAATAATAATGCAAATGACACTCTAAAATAATTAATTGAAAAAGATTATATAAGGATATTTTGCTAGTTTAGAAAGAAGGAGAGAGATGAACATCACCATTTGTTCATTGGACATCTTCATTTGTTCATCTTTCTTATGAACAAATGAAGATGTCCAATGATGTTCTTGAAGATGTCGAAACATATGAAAATACATTATTTAATATAAAGTTTCTGTTTCTATACGTTAACAGTGAAATAGAATAATAAGATTCATAATTCATAAGAATTCATTTCTAGAATGCAATCATACTATTATAATTTTGTGGGCTACATTTAAAGAAACTTTACTAATCTTTTTAACCAAAGGATCATCAGGAAATCATAAATGTACCACATATAAGATATGCAATTATGTTTGTTCTTCTTTAAATGAAGACATCCAATCAATGTCCAGTTGTGAATGTAATTTCTCGGAAAGTGAAGACATGAAAAAGTTCCATTCAGCATATTTCTTCAAGGTCATTTATTATTTTAACCATTTAATTTTCTATGGAAGCTAAACTTCACTTTGTAAACCGCATCAGTTTAATATTGCAGATGGAAATTACTGCTCAATGAAACTATTTCAAGTTCATTTATTATTTTAACTCAGGGGTCTCCAAACTACGGCCCGCCAGTGTCATCAATCCGGCCCGCGACAGCGAATAGCTTAATGTTGCTGTAATAAGTTGGATAAAAAAATACAGAATGATAATAACTCGATTTTATTTTTTACTTGCTAGGTAAAGTTTAATGGCAAACATAATAGGCAGAAAATTTAACTTAACCATAACAACTAACTGGAAATTATAGATAATAGCAGAAAAATTAAAATGGTTTTGACCCTTGGTACTTACTGCAGTAAACAGTATGGCCCAAGGCTGGAAAGTTTGGAGACCCCTGTTTTAACCCATTGATTTTCAATGGAAACTGCACTTCACCTTGTAAACCGTATCAGTTTAATATTGCACCAATTCCATCCATTTCGAAGTGCTCGGAAACATCCATTAGGGATTCAATAGCGATTGTAGACATTCAGAGAAAATAAATAGACAAAGAATATTTCTTTTCAACGATAAATTTGAACTTTATTAATCACTTCAATAATTTTTTTATGAATGAAAAATCAAATTTTTATAATGTTTTCAATCGTTAATTTTAATTAAAAAGAATCTTTCATGGAGCCTTGGTATTACTTTCTACGTCATATTGGTTTAAATTGCATTTGGGATTAAATTCTGAGAAAAAAAAAGCTCTGACTACAGAATATCGAATAGGGTTTTCCAATCCAATATCAAACGAAAAGTCCATTTTATGTCCAAATAATGACCATAGATTCACGGTGGAATAAAAAAATGAAGAATATTACTATGCTAGTAGAATATTCTGTACCATGAGTATTGGTAGATTGGAATTCAGGGGAAAAAAAGGAGCAAGTTTAAAATCGATCGTAAAACTAGGACACACAAGAAATCAAATTATAGAGGCGGGCTGAAGGAGATCACTAGGAAGGCACGATGGATTCTAGCAGTACCGCAGCATTTTAAAAATGTCTTTCTTTAGAAATAGTATTTTGTAATTAAATATTTGCATTTCGTGAACGTCAACAATTGTAACACATCGTGATTTTTTCAATGATTTTTTTTTAGAACTTATAATTCAGTTTCGTTATTGTATGTAATTCCCAAACTAAAGGATCCATCTTTGACTAATATTATTTCCATATATATGTTTATTTTTATTTGTTGTTGTTTCTTATCCCACTTGGTAGATAGCAACATTTAGAAGAAGTCCAAGAACCCATGTGGATTCATGGAAGTAGGAAAAGGGGAGGAGCTTCTGTTTGATGGAGCACCCGTAGGTAAAAGTCTGACTTGGCTCCGTGACTCTGACTTTTTACAGGGTAGGGTTGTCATTACAGTCATATTAGACCGTGACATACGGCTTAAAGTGGATTCCGAACCACAACAAACATCCATGGCATTACCGGGACTCGAACCCATGCAACCTGTGTCATCGAGTTCCAGAGCGTTGCTTACTCGGACATCAGGCCTTTTATTTCTTATTTAAATGAATTTATTGATTCATTAGCTAAATTAAAAATCTATTTTTGATAAAAACGAGAAATTTATGATTTACGAATAATTTGTCAAAATTTTACGTACTGATTTTACACAAAGAAAAAATATTAATTAAAAAAATTTTCAATATAAATTGTAAGGAATATACATGTTGACACCTGTCAATAACGAGTTGGCTCCACCTTGGCGCGCAACACAGCTTCAACCGGCTTGAAAGATGGATTAATACCACCACTTAAACCAGTAAATACCACTTCCACCTTCACGCCTTCAGCGTCATCCAGGCGAGTTCATTGCAAAATGTAAATAGTGTAGTTTAATTAAAGTTGCAAATAGAGTAGAGTCCCGATTAACCGAATCCTTGGCTCAATCAAATTTCCGCTTTAACCGAGTTACCTTCAGAGAAAATAATCTTTGTGGACTTTTTCTTCCATTCTGTTTGTTTAAAAAGTTTTTAATCGTGCGATTAAAATGAGTGCGAAAGATTTAAAAAAAAAAATGGAAGACAACTATTGTTTTGATTAAAACAACTGAAAAATTGATTTCCTTTTTCCTTATTAAAGATGATATTAAATAGATGAGCAACAAGAAATACAGATGACAGGTTGAAAAACAGCGACCTGAATAAAGCTTGGTTTAAAGCATTTTGAAGTATGCGCTCAAGAATCACATGAAAACAACAGTTAAACTTTATAGTTACGGTTACAGTGTTAATATTACAGTGTACGAATTTAGAAAATTTCAAATGACAATACATACTGTTTTTTATTGGAAAGGTGTTTATTAATGAGAGAAGATAACCATAATGAACAGACCATAAATAGAGTCGAAACGGTAGTTGTAGCATGAAAATCACTACTCCCAGACCGACTAAGAAGAAAAGTGTAAACAACAAATGTAGACAGCGAAGCAACAGAAAGCAAAACATTTTAATGTTTATCACAAATTTTCTGTTTCACCTCTTTTTACACGTGAGGAGATTTTTGTATGTTGCAGATGGTGAATAGCACTGATGCACTTACCATCGTGTAGAAGGTCAAGTATAAAAATTTGCGAAACACAATTTTTCTTCTTGGTCTGTCTGGAATCAGCAATTTCTGTGTTACAGCTACAGTTTGAACTCTATTTATGGTTGTTCATTATGGAGATACCATTCCAATAAAAAAAATAGTATGTGTTGCCATTTGAAATTTACTAAATCGTATCACTGTAACCGTAACTGTTAGAATTTAAAGGTTGTTTTTCATATGAACTTCAAAATACCTTAAGCCAAAATTTCATTCGTTACTATAGGAATATTATGTATGATAGGGACTATTATGTAGAGAAATATTTTTTTTAAATCATCTTTTTATTTATTTTGCTATGAACAGGAATATATTTTCTTTTTATAATTGCTTTCACTTATTTAATAGCATTTTTTAAATATGAAAAGTTGTTTATCTCAAAATATTAAGTAATTTATAAAATTTAAAAATTTATAAAATAATAAATTATAAATTTATAAAATAATAAAATATAAACTTATAAAAATAATAAAATAAAAATATAAATTTATAAAATTTAAAAACAAATCAATTTCTTTATTTTTAATATATCGTGTCCAGAAATTAAAATTTTTCATTAATTTAGTAAATCTTCAATTTACGTTTTTTTAATAACGAAATCTCAGATATTTTTAATGAATTAAACTTTTAAAATTTTGATGAACCTAAGCTTCCTTTCCTATGTGCTCATATTTGAAGCATTTTATGTAAATGGGTATATTTAATTTTTATTTAAATATATTTATTGAGAAAACAGATGAATTAAGATTAACGTTTTAACTAACACTGAAAACTTAAATTTAATAATCCTTTTTCAAAAATTTTAATTTTTAACGGTAGCTTTTCATCTGGTTAAAATATAAATTTTAGTTGATGTTATTTTAAAACAAAATTTTCTATATCATTGGTAATCGAAATCACTGGAATTATTATTAATGCAAACATTGCAGCATTTGAATTTGCTTGAGTAGAAGTTGACTTCGACAAATTAGTTTATTTGTAAAAAATTATTCTTTATTAAAAAACACATACGGGAATATTTTTCTTGTATTTTTGTAATTACAGATTTCGAAGGTCTGATGATCGAGTGACTAGCGCTCCGGGCTCGGTGCCACAAAGTTCCGCTTCAAGTCAAGGTGATGCTATGGATATTTGTAGTGCTTCAGAATCCACTTTAAACAGTCCAAGTCTAATATGATTGTAGAGCGTAGTTTATAACCCTAAAACACAAAAAAAAAGGGCAAAAAAAAAAGGAAACATCTCTTGCCTCGAAATCTAGGCAGATGGCAGTATGGGGCTGTTGCGTCAATGAAGAAGAAGACTTCTATAACAATTCAAATTATTTCTAAAATCTTTTCAGTGTTTATAAACGTAAAAAAAATGGATACATTGCAATTCTGTATGAAGCAAAATTAGTATTGAACAAACTCAATTAATCGTATTTAATAAAACGTAGATTATTTCTCAACTTGTAATAATTCAAATAATGCAATAATTTTATACGAGTATTTTTGCCATTTAATTTTAAAACAATAAAAACTTCTTTTAAAATGATTTCATACCTTAAAACGTGCGTAAATTATGATATAGCATTCATTATTTTATTTATAGATTCAAATATAGGTTTCAATTAAGAGTAAAGAAAGATCTCTCGAATAATTATTTATTAGACAATGAACTCATTATTTGTAATGATAATTCTTTCAATTAATGAATTGTTCATAAAAAAACAAAAGAACTGGTCATTACACATCGCATTTTTAATCAAGAGATTGCGCTCTATAAGAACATTGAATCTCATTTATATGCATGAGAATTGTGCAGCGGTGCTGTTATTTTCGATTAACACCTCAGCTAAAGAAATTTGTTTTTCTCCGCCATGATTGAATTTCGAAAATTAGCATTGCAGCTGCCTGTATTGAATAACTTAAGTGAAAATGAGGCCGGATAAAAAAATCTTATCACGTGCTTCTTCAAAAATAAATAAAAATATACATAGTTTGATTGCCTCATTGTATGCAAAGTGCGGGGGTAAATAAAGTTAAGCAAATTGAAAATTTCAGATTGCTTCCGTAAAAAACATTTTTTTTTTTTTTTTTTTTTTTAATGGAGAATGTTTTTGACATTTTATATTCAAAATGAAATATTGTTATGCCAAGGTATTTTAATTTTGAATTTTTATTGTATTTTAAGTGGTTTATAAACTTTTTATTTTCAAATTAAATTTTTCACTCAAACTGATGTTTGCATGAAAATCTTTTAATATTTTAATTAAATGAGCTAAAATATATGTAGTTTAGAATTATACAGTTAATTTTGCAATAGTTAATTTTTGTTAGAAATGTCTTTTTTTCTCAGTGAACATGAGAATGGGGATTTGAACATAACACCATAGTTATTTAATGCAGTTTCTATTCTCAAAAAACTGCATTTTTTGGTGCATTTAAACACTGCATTATAAAAATGCTGTTTCTACTATACAAAGAAGATATTTGTTCTGGGTCAATTGTTCTGTAACAGTAAAAAAATAAAGTTTATTTATCTATTTTCTTAAAGAAAACTTTAAACTATTAAAATGAACAAAAGTTTTTGGTGACTTTTTTTATCTACTTTTAGCCTGCCTACCTTTTGTAAAAATAGAGTTTCTTTTTATAGAATCTATCTATGTATCTTCTACTCTCGTTTTTCTGGAGTATAAAAGAGCAAGAAATTAATAAATTTGATCAAAATAATGAATTCCTATAAAAAAATTAAAGAATTTGTTATCAGTTTTATACATCATAAATTAAACAAAGCCTTAAGATATCTTACAGAAATCTTCATCTGAGGAATCTCACAGCAACATCAAGTGTTTAATTTACCGAAAAAGATGGTTGCAAATTTTAAATCAACAATTAGCTCTAATCGTATGAAATAAGTAAAAGGGCAATAGTTTGTCAACCATTTTTCATTGCTAATATCACGTTATGATCACTCTTTACCACCAAGAATCACTACAATTCTTTCAATATATTGATTAACCTAAAAAACTATATGCGAGAAAATCTTTAAAAACATTGTTCATTCTTTTTTACAATTTTCAGTACCATCAACTATTTTTTTTTCATTCTTCTGTTAATAATAGAAATTATTTTTTATAATTTTTCAGAGGCTATCGCATCTTTTAAAGAGAAAAGAAAGCCCAAAGGAAAAACAATGTACTTTTCGTCATCACGATAGTACGCATGTATGAAGTAATGGAGGTTTTCCATTTTCGAAGACAGAAATATTTTCAAATTGATTCGTTTTCATTCTGTTAAGAACTACTAAGTAGTATTCCTTACTTTTAATTAATCATTCTCTACTGCTTTACAAATAAATGAAATTCAAACTTTTAAAAAAATATAAGTAAGCAAACTAAAATTTGTATCAGAATAGATTACTTTACAGACTTTTAGACCTAGTTTAGAAAGAAAATTTGTGCATGGCATCTGTAAATTGTCATTTATTTATTTATTTAATGTCCTTTTGCTTATTACTTTGTTAATACCGGGTATATTATGGAGGTGTACTATAGGACAGGGTATATTACAGGATTTATATAGGGTATTCGGTATAAAAATATTCAAAAGCAATGACTTGAACTGCCTTTATTATCTAATAAGCACCTAATAACTAATGAGCACCTAAGGGACTTTTTAAATTAAGAAATCGGTGGCATTGCTACGGCTTTTCTGTGGTCACGACTGTCTCCGCCATCACCTTCACAGAATTCAACTGGCTCCTGAACCTATCTGTCTCCCCTGTGTGATAACCAGGAAGAAATGGACATGTCTCGCCTTGCTTCCTGTTCTGCACTGCCTACTATTTCTTTATGGAAGCGTTGTTTGCCAGACTTAAGTTGATGAATTAACTGATGTCATTTGTTTCTTTTGCATTTTTTTTTTTTCTATGATATCTATGGTCTTGTAAGTTGCCATTGGAAATAAAAAAAATTATCAAATGAAAGTTACAGAAAGTATTAATCAAAGATTATAAAAGGCAAAAAAAGTTGTTTGAAAAAAAATTTTAGAATGTTGATTATTTGTCATCTTATTTTTATTCAATAAATCTCCATTGCCAATAAAGAGCTTATATTTTTTATGATCGGAATGTATAAGATAAAGATATTTGTGACTATCAGAAGGTAAGAAATGTTCCATGAAGAACATTAGAATGATTTATTATTCTTCAACCTATCGAGAATTATTATTACTTTTGATCAATCATTTTCACTATTGATAGCTATTAATCATTAAGAAACCCCGATCTCTATATTCTTGAAATATTTCACTGAATTTCTTATTCTTCATAGAAATTGCAAACAACAATCTTTTTTTAAAGAAATGCTTTATACTATACTCTTCCACAACTTGCTGTGTCACCTAGTTTTCTTTTACGTTACTGTTCATTACAGAAACTATTCTTCAGTTATTTTTTTAACCGGCGAAAATAATATTAAAGATCATCATTTTTGCCATTCATGCTCGTTCACAATGACGGTCTATCGAAATGGTAAAGTTGTTCAGTGTGATAACGCCTCTTCGACTTCTGCAAGGTTTAGCGGTTCTTTGAGATGATAATACTTCTCTTTATGCCAGCAGAAAGACAATTCTTTCTTGTCACCTTTATTGACGCCTGCGAGCATTGAGTAATGGTTTAACAATGGATCTTCTCCTTTTCTGGCAGGAGTTGTTTTCTGGAGTCTTCAAAAAGCGATTCATTTTGCAGAATATCTTGAACTAACCTTTATTTGACAATTTTTCTTTATCCAATTTTTTAATTACAAAATCGCAATTATATTCTCAATATTTATTCAACAATCATGATAGTTTTCAAACATTTTTTTTTGCCATCATTTCTCTATTAAAAATTAATTACAAAATCGCAATTATATTCTCAATATTTATTCAATAATCATAATATTTTTCAAACATTTTTTTTTTTTTTTTTGCCATCATTTCTCTATTAAAAATTTGCTTTTAACTTATTATTTAAAAAATTTTTAGAAAATGAAAATTAAAAATTCGAGATTGTTTTTACTGTTTAGTAAATTTTGATCTATAAAGCAATAAATATTGTTTGTTTGAGATTAAAGTTACAGCAATACTTTTGTTTTAATTATTTATGATATAATAATGATATGTACAAAATATATTAACTTAATAATCGAATTATGGAAAAATTATGAGAATATGTTATAAAAGTAATTCATATTTTTATGTAACTCATATTTAGCAGGTTTCTCGTATATTAAAGAGGTAAAAATATAAGCACAATTTCGTAGTTTTGTTTTTCACTGTATAGATAAAAAGAAATATATTATATCGGATTAATTACATATATAAACACGCACAAGCTAATTAATTAAATAAAAAAATATATTCATATTTTATATATAAAATTAAAAAAATTTTCTTAATTAATATAATTCATAAAACTTCTCATCTAAATATTTCGTAAAGTTGATCTTTAGCTTTAAATTGACGAAATTGTTTAAAAGAATATCAATTTAAATTTAAAAATAACATCTTTATGAAGAAGAAAAAGTAAAACTAGTAATTTACGATTGCAAATATATCATTTTCGGTTTTTTACAATATTTTGGCATATAATATGAAAATACAAATTAACAAAAGCAATAATAAACGGGATTCTAATGAAAAGGATGGAACTTTGTGAGTTGCTACCAAAGAATTAATCGTCGGCTCAATTTTTCCAGGCTCGAAGAAGGTTAAAAAACGGGCACTTACAATTTAAAGAAAGTACAAATTAAAAGCGTTTAAGCAAATATTAGTGTATAAAATTTGTTTGGTAGTTTTTAATTAATGTTTTACAAATTTTAAGGATTTATTTTCTCATTTCGAACAGAGGGCAATATTATTTAAAGTTCAGCTTTGTTTGAATAAGAACAATATTATTCCTTAATAAATACCATATCTTCAGTAAAATTAAATATTGTGGTGTGCAGATTGGGCAACCAGTTTGTAACTGGGTGTGATTGAGTCGACATACCTGAAGCACAGGCTGGTGAACTCACAGCTTTACTTACACACGCAAAGCGCCACACACATACAATATGTAACACATTTAAAGACAGATAATTATAAGCTTAGAAGAGGAAATATTCCCTTCTAAGCTGAAAACCCGATACTCAGGCACGCGCAATATGCGCTAAATATACTTCACTCTCCTGGTGAGAGCCTGTAGGCCAACTAATGGGCCAGGGCGTGTTAAATATATTTCCTCTTGGGATGAGAGATTACAAACTAAACATTTTCAACAGAAGCGCGTAGTTGCGCTGTACTTTCTCTTGGGAGAGTCATGAGGCTTATTGAATATTTCTTCGAAAGCCACAGGGCTAGGGAGGAAGCATGGTTACAATACATAAAATATAAAAAATCATAAGTATACCTAGTACAGTGTTATGCATAAAAATATTTTACAGTTAAATTAATATAACTTTAGATGAATATAACTTTTTTTGGAACACAATATCACGTACGCATAGAAGACAATTTTTTAGCATTTTAAAGAAGAGATTATACATTTTTAAAAATTAATTTTACAATTTCAAAAAAAAGTTATCTATTTTCTATTGAAAAAAAATGGCTGGAATAAGGACGGTGGCTGGTTACGTTTTCACGTAACGGTCAAATTTTTCAAAACTCATTCTTCAAGTAACAGCACGATTTTTTTTATATTTATATTAACAGACACTTAACCAAAGTCAAGATAATGTTTTATAATCATTACAATAAATTTAAATATTTATTTTCTATTATTTCGTTAAGTTTCATGTTATAATACACTATCTTAATTACTCACAAAAAGACTGATTGATACCAAAAACATTGATGAATAAGCAAGCATAGACTTTAGATAAATAAAAATAAATTCTTAATCTTTCTTAAAAAGCACGCTGAATAACAAAAATATAGAAAAACATAGATGAAAAATAATTCAAGAATGATAAATCCTCTTTCATAATATTTTTTCCAAGCAAAAGGGATGTTTAGTATAATCACTGAGCTATTCAAGAATCACGTGATACTCCAAGGCCACCACGAAGCGTAAATTCCATCTAATGTAAAACAGTTGAAAGTACCAACATCATCAAAAAGTCAAACTTGCACAGCAGAGTGTTCTATTCAACAACTTCATTATGCATTTAAAAAGATACATCATTTCAACTCGAGCGAAATATTTTACTGTCGCCAAACGCATGAAGAAACCTTGGCGAACTTCCAAGAATTGTATTCCTAAAAACTTTTTTTTTATAAGAAACCACGGATAAAAATGTTATGAAGAATGAATAAATTATTTAAAGAAATATTTTATTTCATGGAATATTCATATTTGTCTGAAAAAGAAAAAACTGACTGAAAAATAAGTTTAAATAAAAGTAAATTTAATATTATTCAAATTTATCAAGTAACATATGTTAGTTATCTTGATATAAACAAGTAATTTCCAAAAAAAAAAAATGTACAAATAACTATATACATTTATCCATATATTTATTAAAATTATATTTAATTCACGTATTATTGATAATGCTTTTAAAAATGAAATTAACGTTATTAATATCTTGTTTATAGAAGAAAACCATTTTAGTATAATTTTGAATTCAATTTTACTGTCAGTGAAAAAAGTAATTACAGACATTTACATTAAATTATTATTATCGAAAACCAATTAGTTGCGTTTAATGAAATTTAGTACTATTATGAATAATTTAAAAACAAATCACATTCTATCTAAAGCATATTTGTTTATTTGACTGAAAACTAAATGTAGTAATTATTTTATACAACAAATTCCTTTTAAATTTAATTTGTTTGTAAAACAATTTAGTATCATTATATTATTATAACTATGTTAATTTACTAAAAGTACATATAATATAAAATTTACATCTTTTACATTAAATTACATCTTTTATAACTGAATTAAAACTGATTTAAAGATACTTCAAATAAAAGGAAGAAAAATTCATTTATGAATTCATTTATAACTCTGAAGAAACATTTATTTGTACTTTTAATTTAAAATATACTAGATAAAATAAAAAAAAATTTAAAAAAATTAGCAATAATTTTTTTTCGAATTGAACACTTGCTTTATGAAGATTTGTTTCATATTCTATTAATCTATTGATAAATTCCTAGTAGTTATATCACTGCATTATGTTAATAATTTCTCTGAATTTTGCATTTTATTAAGAGTATTTGACACAATTCCCAGTGAGTCTACTCATGTTTTAGAGCAGAATTCGCATTGTGGACGGGTTCTAAGTCTTTAAGGCTCATACCCATCGTGGCGTGAGACGGCGACGCGTCATGCGGCAGAGAAGAAAATTTTTCGACCCCTTCACACCGAAACGTCAGAAATCGCTTTACGCCTAGTGAAGTTCCAGTTACTTCTACTAGATGGCAGATCTACTATTGGTTCAATCAAGTCACATGACGCGGCAAGCATTTCAGTGTTTGAAAGTAGGTCAACTTGAAGCGGTGGATTTCAACCGGTTTCAGGCGAATGCGGGAAGCTAGTGATTGGTCAACGTTTCAACGCCTCACGTCTCGGTGTGAACAAGCTTTTAAGTTATAATTGGGGCTCAAGTAAAAAAAAAAAAAATTAATAATCGCCCAGCAAATGGGTCAGAAACCTGTATCATTTTTATGAACATCATATTTCTAAATTGTTCCTTTTAAAAGTAGTTACTTTTATCTATATATCAAATCAAATCATTAAATACAATGGCTGAATATATTTTTTTTTGAATTGTAGTATAAAATTATTCTTCCTATTTACCTTCGATTTGCTTTTTAGAAATTGAAAAGTTCAACATTTTCTAATGATTAAATAGTCTGTCACTCATCAATGACTGATATTATTTTTTGCATGTTGATTACTGTCTATAATATGCAAGAACAATTCATGGATACCCACACTAATTATGACATAT
Source organism: Caerostris extrusa (assembly GCA_021605095.1). Taxonomy (NCBI): domain Eukaryota; kingdom Metazoa; phylum Arthropoda; class Arachnida; order Araneae; family Araneidae; genus Caerostris; species Caerostris extrusa. The sequence continues at coordinate 63,602 of BPLR01014958.1, read as the reverse complement.
TCTTAAATAAATATCGTGTATATATATATATATATATATATATACACGAAAATAAGAATGAAAATACATTAAATATTTAAATATTTTCAGGATTTTATAAGAATTATAAATGGCTAATATCATGAGAATATCTTTATCAAAGAATAAATACCAAAGTAATAAAATTTACATTATAATTGCCTTTTAAGAAACTAAATTTAAGTCAAACGTATTTAATGACATATAGAAAGAACGTCATCACAACTAAATGAACTTTAAATTTATGAGCGAAGTGTTAAAAATTATCGTCCCCCATTCTTGCACTACAAGTAAATTAATTATGCATGCAATAGATGTATATTGTATTCCAAAACCAAATTCTATGCAATAAACATTCGTATGACAAATTTAACTTTAGAGACATGAAAGATATTTTCGATCCATCTAGAGATTATCAGCTTATGGATAACTTCCCGTTTGCTTCCTCATCCATTTGTATCACTTTTTATATCGTTTCCTTATAATCCGGAGTGTTAAAAAATATACCCCCCCCTCTGTTATTACAACGTTTGTAAATTAATTTGTAATCAATAAATGTATATTGTATGCCACAAAATGAATTTCAAATTATGCAATAAGAATTATTGCATGGCAGATTTAATTTACAACTATGAGAGAGATTTTCGATGTATCTAGAGATTATCCGCTTACCTAAATAAGTTCCTCGTTTGATTCCTCTAAGTTCCTTTGTATCACTTTTTATATCGTTTTTATCCACAGGAATGTTGAAAAAATATCTTCTCCCCACCCTTGCTCAACAACTCTTGTAATTAATTTTGCATGCAATAGATGTACTGTAAAAAAAATCAATTTCAAATTACGCAATAAATTATTTGTTGCATAATCAATTTAATTTACGAATATGAAAGATATTTTCGATCTATCTAGAGATTATCCGCTTACCTAAACAGTTTATCGTTAGGTTTCTCTAAATACCTTTGTATTACTTTTATATTTACTTATCCACTGAGTGTTAAAAAATATCGCTTCCCCACCCGTCTACTCTACAACACTTGCAAATTAATTTTGCCTGCAATAATATATATGTATTGTTTGCCAAAATCAACTTCAAATTACGCAAAACATTTATTGCATGACAAATTTAGTTAACAAATGTGAAAGACATTTTCGATCTATCTAGAGATTATCCACTTAACTGAAAAGTTTCTCGTCTGATTTTTGTAAATCCCTTTGTACACTTTTATAACGTTTCCTTATCCTTCGCACTGTTAAAAAAATATCGTCTCCTTAACCCTTGCTCTATAACTCTTGTAAATTAATTTTGCATGCAATAGATGTATATCGTATGCCAAAATCAATTTCAAATTAGGCTATAAATATTAATTGTATTACAAATTTAATTTACAAATCTGAAAGAGATCTATCTAGAAATTATTCAATTATTTAAAAAGTTCCTCGTTCGTGGTACAAAAAATCCCTTTGTATCACTTTTTTATATCGTTCCCTTATCCTCCGGAGTGTTAAAAAAATATCGTTCCATCCCCTTCAGCTCAACAACACTTGCAAATTAATTTTTGCATGCAATAGATATGTATTGTTTGCCAGCCACAATCAATTTCATATTATGCAATAAATATGCAAATTTAATTTAACAAACATAAAATAGATTTTCGATCTACCTAGAGATTATTCGTTTACCTGAAAAGTTCCTCGTTTTGCTTCCTCTAAATTCCTTTATATCACTTTTTATATCGTTTCCGTATGGTTTTCTTATCCTCCGGAGTATTGAAAAATATCGCTCCCCCTCCCCTCTGCTCTATAACAATTGTAAATTAATTTTGCATGCAATAGATGTATATTATATGCCAAAATCAATTTCACGTTATACAATAATCATTTATTGCATGACAAATTTAATTTAATTTACAAATTTAAGTTAAAAATGTGAATGAGATTTTTATCTATCTAGAGATTATCCATTTACCTGAAAAGCTCCTGGTTTGCATTCCTAAATACCTTTGTATTACTTTTTTATATCGTTTCCTTATACTCTGGAATGTTAAAAAAATATCGCTCTCCCACCCCTCTGCTCTATAACACTCGCAAATTAATTATGCGTGTAATAGATGTATAGTGTATGCCGGAATCAATTTCAAATTATGTAATAAACATTTATTCTATGATAAATTTCATTTAACAATTATGAAAGAGATTTTTTTATCTATGTAGAGATATCCGTTTACATTAAAAGTTCCTCGTTTGTTTCCTCTAAATCTCTTTTTATATCTTTCCTTATATTCCAGGTGTTAAAAAATATCGTCCCCGTATACTTTTATTCCATGATAATTTTCATTTAACAATTATAAAAGATTTTTTATCTATGTAGAGATTATCCGCTTACATGAAAAGTTCCTCGTTTGTTTCTTTTAAATACCTTTGTATCACTTTTAATATCGTTTCCTTATCCTCCGAAGTATTAAAAAAATATCGCTACCTTTCCTTCTGCTCTACAAGACTTAAAAATTAATTACGCATGGTATTCCAAAATCAATTTCAAATTATGCAATAAACGTTTATTGCATAACAAATTTAATTTACAAATCTGAAAGAGATCTGTATGTAGAGATTATCCGCTCACCTGAAAAGTTCCTCGTTCGACTCCTCCAAGTCCCTCTGCTTGGTGTCCAATTCCTTCTGTCTGGTGTCAAGAGTGTCTCTGAGCTGCTGGAGCTCTGTCTCCTTGGTGTCCAAAGCCTCCTCTAGTTGGCTCTGGATCCTCTTTATCTTCAGATCTTTCTGCTGGATGATCTCCTGCAGTTCCTGGATGGTGTTCTCCCCCTCTATCACCACTTTTGTTTTCTCGCTCAGAAGACTCTGTTGGTGGAACAAAAGTGTCACAGGATTACTAATCAAAGGGGGAAAGGTTTCTGGCAAGCTGTCAAAAACTTATGGTGAAAAAAAAAAAGTAATTGAAAGAAAAAATATATCATAAGAAATAGGAAAGTGGTGTTATTTATTTAGTTTGCTCAAGATTTAGTTGCCAAAATAAAGTAAAGAAAGTTGTTCTGCTAGATTTATTTCTAAGAAGTCGTATCGTTGTCATATGTGAACACAGAAAATGTCGGGATACGAGTCCACAAAAATTCCGGAAAGAAAACAAATATATTTTTTTTGTTTAAAATAAACATAAAATATATTTTAATTACGTGTGTTTTAAAGAGTTTAAAACTTTAAAGAATTTACGTGTGTTTATGTTACGTTTACGTGTGTTTACGTTTTAAAGAGTTTACGTGTGTTTTGAGATATGTATTTGCTATTTGTTGATATTAAGTAACATGATCAGTATTTTGTTTCGTTTAAAGAAGGTAAACAAATTATTGCTTTAATTATCTTAAAATATTGTCTAAAAGATATGTTCATTAATGTTAATATAACCATCACTTAACATTATATATTCAAAATCCATTGATGAAAAAAGTGATAAAATATGTTTTCACACGATAAATTGAAATTTGTAGATAATTTAAATTTTTACTCATCAAAATATATGGCTATTGTTTTCGGGAGCTGGTTTTTGTTTTTCCTGACCACTTCCTATTATTCTTATTGGTTGATTTTTTAAAGAATTTCTTTCACGAACTATTGGCTATTTTCTTAAATTTCTTTCATGAGCTTTTTCTGCATAATATTTATTTAAATTTCTTTCATGCTTTTTATATATAATATTTATTTAAATTTCTTTCATAAGCTAATAATTATATTATTAAATACGTAAAATTGTTCTAAGAGATCGCCTAGTGAGAGCAAAGGCAATGTTATTTCAAAGTGAAATTAAGATTTTTCGGGATTCTATCGATTTTATTTTTTTTAAGATTGCTGTTATGCGTTTTGTTCTGACATTAAATTCTAAATTTTGTTGGTAACCTGTATATCGCCCCAGATAATTATAATTTTTTTAAAATTTATTTTTAATCATTGCTTAGTTATAATTCTTCTTGTGTATAAACGGTATTGGAAAAAGTTTCATAAAATATAAGAAAAATATATTACATACTTAACATATTGTTTAATATAAATAATAAACTATTAATCTTTTATGGATTCCCCCAAACATATCTGCGACATTAACATTTTTAATTTAAACTATTTATATCTAATTAAAAAGAATAATAAAAAATTGTTAAGTTTATATTTGAATTATATGTTAAATGACAGAATATTTCACATGAATATAACAACTTTTTCAAAAATTTTTTTCTTAATTCTTTAATTCTAATGGAAACCTTCTCAACAGTTTTTACAATTAGAGCAATAACAGATTTTTGAAAAATAAACTATTTTTTATAAATATAAAATCAACACTATTAGTATCAAGATGTTTCTTAAAAGAGGTACTACAATATTTTTTTGTTTTTTTTCTAATGCAGCTGGCAATAAATAGACCGTGATCTTTTATGCCATAAGAGCTGCACCGACGTTACTCACTTTGCACTACCCAAGGGCCGCGAGTAACTTGCAGATAAACCACGGAAGCGGAGTAAAAATGCCCCCGCAACGCTCTACGATCCTATTAGTACCGGGACCTACGGTTTAAAGTGGATTCGAACCACTACAAACACCTATGGCATCGTCGGGATTCGAACCTGATATCTGTGGTACCGAGTACCAGAGCGCTAGCCACTCGGCCATCAGACCCCACGGTATTACAATAGTTAAACTATATTATTACCTATAAACTAAAGGATATTCATATATAAAATATACTTATCCGCAATAAATATTTTCAATAAACAAACACATAATAGATGACATTTTATAATATTTATTATATAAAAGAAATAATGTTCAATAAAAGGATAAATAATTTTTAAACTAGTTTTATTCCCTGCAGAAACAAAACAATTCTTAAATTTTAGTACTGGAAAGTTTTCAAAAATACTTATATCTTATCGGAAACAATTTTTTCTAAAGCATAGAATAGAATGGGCGAACAAACATAACAATAAATTTTTCTTTACATAACCTTGGAAATGTTCCCGAAGTAAATATTTAGTGCATCTATAGAATATGAGATGAAAAATTTAAGAAAATCACATAGACTCGTGGGATTTTATAGAAAAGAATTGTATATAATACAAATATATCAACTTTAATACATACCAATTCTGTGTAATGCAGTTTTCATAGCATTATTTTTTGACTTTATAAGAATTGTTTTATTTTAAACCATAGGGTTAATGCATAAATAATAACACGTTTTTATGAGAAAATGGTAGTTATTTTGTTATACAAAATTTATTGCATTACATATTAAAACTCTGATGCAAATGTAAAAATTTAAAAAAAATGCATAATAGTCTGCTAAAGAGATTATAAGAAGTAATTTTGAAGAAAAAATTGTTTTTGATTAAATATTTTTTTTTGTCAGTTTATATAAAATACACTGTGTTGATAGCTCTTTTGATAACAATTCTATTGCATTAACTTTCTTTGAAAGTAAGAACTACGATAACTTCAAATAATGATAACTTCTTTATAATATAATTTTAGTCCAAACTGTTTGTATGATTGTTAGGGTATGTTGTAATTATTGTTAATATTTATAGATTAATTTTTATTTCTCTTCATTAATGAATTAAATACAACATAAGTATCTGCGAGCACGATGAACGTCGATTAATAGGAAAATTTTCACTATAAGGCCTCGCAGCTACTCTGGCATTCCGTTGATATTTACCATAAATTACTATTATCTGGGAAAATTGTGCTTGTGCATAGCATGATATCACGATCGAATTAAGCATTAGCTATATTTTATTATAAATAACAAATATAATAAATAAGTTTTAAATATTATATTAAATTTCAGGATTAAAATTAAATTAGAATGCAAGAAAGATTAAATGTACGATTCATTTATTTTTATGAAAAAAATAGGACAAAAAATCACCTTTTTCTTCTACACAGTCCAGTCACATTAATGTCACCACCACCTACTTTCGACGTCAACGTGAAATAACCAATCACAAAAAGGCAGGTGGCAGCACATTGCAGTGGAGTGTATATAAAGGATGTCCTAGGGCATCGGAAAGCATTTCAAACGTTGGCGTAATGCAGAAACGTAGCGATTTATCCGACGTCCAAAAGGGCATGATTATTGACTTTCAGGCCAAGGGTGGAAGCATTTTGGAAACGGCTTATTTTGTGAACTGTTCTCGTGCCGCCGTGGTAAAAGTACACCGTGCATGGCAAAATGGCACTATCCAAAATCAGCTGCTTGGCACATGTGGTGCACCATTGGCTATAGATGACAGAGGCGAACGAATGCTACGGAGATGCGTTCGGGCGAATAGACGTGCAACTGACCGCCCAGATGAACTAAGGGGCTACCAAGAGTGTATCCCCAACAACGGTTCAGCGAACGTTGCTGCGCATGGACCTCTGTAGCAGACGCCTGGTTAATGCATTTATGCTGACTGCTGTTCATCGGCGACGAAGGCTGGAATTTGCACTCCAGTACCGAAACTTGACGTCCACAGAGTGGCGACAGGTGGCTTTTTCCGATGAATCACGTTTTATGTTCCATCGGACAGATGGACGTTGTCGTATACGGCGTGAAACGTCTGAAAGCAAACACCCTGCAACAATTGCCGGAAGAATCCAAGCTGGAGGAGAGAGCATTATGGTTTGGGGAATGTTTTCCTGGCATTCACTGGTTGCACTCATCATTGTGGAAGGCACGATGGATCAGCACAAGTACGCATCTGTCCTTGCGGACCATGTCCACCCTACATGCGAATTATTTTTCCTCAGAATGATGGCATCTACCAGCAGGACAATGCGAGGTGTCATACAGCTCTCAGTGTATGTGCGTGGTTCGAAGAGCACCAGGATGAGTTTACCATATTCCCTAGCCAGCAAACTCACCGGATTTAAACCCAATCGAGAATTTGTGGGACCACCTCGATCGGGTTGTTCGCGCCATGGATCCTCAACCGCGTAATCTAGTGCAGCTGGTCACGGCGCTGGAGTCGGCATGGCTCAACATCCCAGTGAACACCTTCAGAAACCTAATTGACTCTCTTCCTGCACGTCTCGCAGCGGTCCGCTCTGCCAAAGGTGGTTATTCTGGCTTTTTGACAAGTGGTCACATTAATGTGACTGGACTGTGTTTTATATATTATTTCCTCATTATTGGAAATAGAGCATTTATAAATAAGTTATTCATCATCAAATTAAGACTTCATTTCGTCATACTTATTTCATTTTTGTAATAAGTTAAAAAAATAAATTAATAAGAAATTGAATTAACTTGTATGCCATTTTGAATTTAAAAATATATGCAGAAAAAAAGGTACAATGATTATATTTTCAATTAAGCATTGTTTTGAATTAAATTAAAAAGCTACATTGTTATAAAAATACATCGTTACAAAATATTTAAATTTTTGTCCACATTTTTTTAAAGTATAAATAAATGTTAATATAATGCCTTATTATAACAATGTATAGTTATAAATGTGTTAAAATTGCAGTTTTTATTATATTAAAAGATAATTAGAATTTTCTTAGAATGTTTTTTTTTATTAGAGGAATATTTGAAAGGAGCACTAGTACTAAAGTATTAAAAAACGATCGCTTACCAGTTTAACTTGGAGAATACTTATAAAAAATAATAATAATTATTCTTTACACATAAAAGCATCGTTAAAAAATCGTCGACTTTAATTTGTTGATTAAATTTCACTGGTTTAGATTTATATTGACTTAATTTTAGATTAGATTCGCTTAATTTTATTTTTTAAAAACAAATTCACCGTGAAATAAGTTAATAAAAGACAATTTCTAGAGAATTTTTAAAAGAGTAATTTTACAATGGAAAAATAGGGTTTTTATTTAATTAGAAAATAACTAATTAGTTTTTTTTTGGTAACTTTTTACTATGCCCTAAATAAAAAAAAAAAAAATTTCACAGAAAAAAAAATTAAATTTCTAAGTGTTATCAGTTTTTAAATCGTGCTGGAACATAAAAACACACATCCATTTTTACATTATACATTAAAATAATATATAAATATATAATAATAAAAAATAATTATATAATTAATACAATATAATAATAATTATATAATAATATATAAATAATTATATATAGTCGAAGAGAATTCAATGGCTAGGACACATAGAGATATTGGACGATAGCAGAAGCACAAAGAAGATTTTCAAGGGAAATGCCAGGGCCAAAGAAAAAAGGGAAGATAAACAAGTAATATAAAAAAAATTTTAAGTCAATTCCTACTTTTTTTCACTCTATTGCAGAAAGTCCTTTATAAATAACTTTCATTCATTTTTTAAGTTTATCTGGCGCCATCTATTGGTAGATATATGCAACTTAAATCTAAAAAAATCTAAAATGAATTAATTAAATTTAATTAATGAATTAATATTTTCAAAAACTGTATTAACATCCAGTGTCACCCACTACAAGTTAAAAAATGTATTTGAACTTGAGTGGCTGAATAAAAAATATTTTATGAACGATTGAAAATTTGAACAAGATATATATAGGGAGAGTGTGAGCTAATAGAAGGAATTGAAAAAAGAGATGTATTGATGAAGAGGAAAAGGATCTGAAGAACCTAGAGATCACAAATTTTAAAACCAAAGCTCAAGACAGACGACTTTGAAGTCGTATTATTAGGGTGGCTATGGTCCAACATGGAATGTAGTGCAGAGGAGTTAGATTTCACTCTAAGTGCAGCCCAACTTAAAAATAAATAAATAAATGCAACGAATATTATAAAATTGTTAAGAATTGAATAGCATTAAATTAAAAAAATCTATTTCTGAATAATACTTTAAATGTAATAACTTTCCTTTCCACGCACGCACGCACGCACACGCACGCACATACACACACACACACATAAATATATACATACATACATACATTTGTACCCCATATATACATTGTAGTAACTTCCAAATTTAGATAGTTCTGTTCGATACTTCTTATTGTCGTATTTGTAGCATAAATTTACTACAGATCTGTACTTATCTTGCTACAGATTTTATAATTTGTCTTGAAATAATACGATCTTTATTTGTGCAGATACGAAAATAGGAAGTTACGACAGTTTACTTTTAGGGTACACATATATTTATTAAAACGTAAATTAATATGAAGCTCTTTTTATTATTGTTACTTTACATGTGTGCATAATGTCAAAGAAGAGTCCACATGTTCCCCATAGAGTATGCAAATAAGTATATAAATAATGTATGGTATAAGGGACGTTATGTGGATATTCTGCAACTTCTGTGACTTTGCATGATTTTCAGCAATATAGTTAGCCTTATTAGCATTTCTCATTCTAATATTTTTGAGGTGATTTCGATACTTACCCTTACAGTTTCTTCCGATTCCTTCAGAGAATGCTGCAATTGAGAAATCATATTTTCCTTTTCGATCATTACAGAGTTATGATGCTGAGAGCTTTGCGTCAACTGATCCTGAAGCACTTGAATACTTCTCTGGAGGATTTGAATTTTGTCCAACCTCCGAGTGCACTCTTCTTCTTGCAAACCCTGAAAGAGACGAATAGACAACAACACTCGTTAAAGCAAGGAGAACACGTTCGAATAGTTTGAGATGAACAAGAGACGCCATTGAAATCACCTTAATGGCTTCGTCTTTAATTTTCAAACCATCTATTAAAGAGTGAACTTCCTTCAGCATTTTATCCACAGATTGGGACGAGAGACTCAGGCATTCTGTGTGGTCACTCGTTGAAGAGCTCTAATGGTTAAAATCAAAGGAGAGAGAAGTTAGATTGAGGAGACTAGCAATTATAGCAGGGGTTAGGGTCAGTAATCAATTTGTTGATAAATGATTATTAATTTACATATAGTTATAAGTTATAATTGATTTATATGGAATAAAGGAACGATTTCATATTTAAAAATATAATTCAAAGTTTTCAGGGATAGATAAAATGAAGATACTTGATCGAATCATACATGCAAACAAAACTTAAGCAATGATATAGTCTTTATTAGACAGCCATAAAATTGCGGAAAAGGGCTTGTTATGATCAGTACAATAGCACCCAATTTCTGCAAAAAGTGATTCGTATGCAAAGAACTAAAACGTCACTATTGACTAGAAAATATGACAAAAGCGTGTAGGCAGTTTGTATAATTATGCAACATTATAATAAAAGGGCATAAGATGCTATTACAGGCATTCTATATATGTTCAACAAAAGGTTCGTTCGTGCAATATGGCTGAAAGAAGCCATCTGGACAACTTTACATGTATTAAAAATTATTTGCAAGCTCGAGGAGGGACGTTATGTGAGAAAGTTTGTTTCGAATTGACAAATGTGCCCTTTAAGAGTTTTGAAAGCATTTTGAAAGTTCTGGTTACTGGTAAAGAAAAATGCAAATGAATGAATGCAAATGAGTCCATCTCAGCAGTAGACTAGGCAACAAGATAACAAGCACCGAGCTTTACTGTGTCCATAGACCTTCAAAATTATGACCTATTCGTTCACCGTTCTGAACGCTGCATTCTGTTGACAGCTGCCTCTCAGCAACATCGCTTAAATTGTTGTGAGGAGCTCAAAGATTGATAGTTCATCAATAGAAAAGAGAAAGAAAGAGACAGTTTCGGGGATATTGGTGTATTTGTTTGAGGGGAGTGTTATGATGAATATGCGGATTGAGCCACGACGAACCTGAGTCAACTTTTTAACCGTAGGATCAATCCAGAGATCAATATTGCCAACAAGTGATCAGAGGAATATGCTACTGTTCTGAGGGGATTATAGTGTAGACTTCATATTTAAGGTCGCTAACGTCAGGTCACATGATACTGAACATTTGCACTGAATGGCCTACATACTTCCCTGATTTACATCCCATATAACAAGTGTGGGATGTTTTCAAGAGATACCTTTAGGCATTATTATATTAATCATATAATACTAATCTAACCTAAACAATTAATCATTAATGAATGAGCCCTCTTGTCACAACAATTGTTGAACAATTTCGTGCTGAATAATGTATACAGTGAGTATATACTGAGTATGTAAATACAGTGAGAAGACATTGAAGTTAAGGAAAGTTATGTTACTACTTACTAAGAGACATTTGTTTGTCGCTGTACCTCTAGGACAGACAAGCATTTATATTTTGTTCTACTTTTTCAATAAAAAATTTTTTAAATTGATTGCGTACTGTATGAGTATTTATTTTGCCTTAGCCTGCTTCCTTTAACCTTAGACAAAAACAACAGTGTCTCCATACTCTGAATTTCATATCTCCCAGATGATTTTTGCTGAAATACGGCAAAAAAGTCGTTGCTTAAGTTTTGCAGCAATTATGATTCGAGCAAGTATACTTTAAGCAATATGTTTATTCCAGCAAAAAAAAAATATTATTATTGAATAAAATAATTTTTCAATATTTTTTTTTTCAAAAATCTTATTCCAATGCAGAAATTCCAAGAGTTCAAAAATGTATTTTGTAATTTTCTAATTGCTTAAAAATAGCATCAAAAATCTGGATGATTCTTTTTAGTTTGATAGATAATTTGAGATTATTTTATTAAGTTCAAAAAATAAGAAGATTTCATTGACGTAAAAATTTCATCATTCAGTAATACAAAAACAGAAGAAATAAACACACAGAGAAATGTAAAAAATATCTAGCACTTACCATTGTCAAAAAGTTGAAAAATATTGCTAACATAAAAATTTTTAAAAATATCTAGTTTCAACAAAATTGTTGTTTTATCTATCATTAAAAACTTTAGGTGTAAAATGACAGAATAAACAAACCTACATAATGATGACAAAATTTAATGACAGCGGAAATCGAAATTATTAATGCCCAACAGTTTTTCTTACAACATCAGTTTTGTATGATTCCCTCACGTCGACTTTTCAGTTGCTTTCTTTCTTAACACTGTCATCTTTTCTGTTGCTCGTTGAATGAGTTATTACTTGACATTTTATATTAAAAATTTATAGTATATTTTTATATTAGAGTACAAGCAAATTAAGATATAAAATGTTTTTTTTATTAATGCGTCGAGACTGGATTGTATTGACCATGTTACTGGGAGCAGCCCAAATGGGCTGCCCCGACGAACGCTGTTACATTTACTCACATAGCTTGAAAATATACTATGGACGCCAGTAACACTACCCCCTCAACGCTCTACGATCTGCATATAAGACCGGAGATCACGTTTAAAGTGGATTCCGAACCACTACAAACGTCCATGGTACCGCCGACTCGAATCGAAACCTGTGACACCGAGCGCCAGGTCCATCAGACATTTATATGTGGGACGACATGACATTAGTTTTTAATGAAAAAAGAAATGTGCAAATTTTATAACAATAAAAACCCTCATTTTGTAAATTAAAATAAAAAAAAGGGGTAAAAAAAATGCCATTGACATGAATTTATCCATACATCCAACAAAAATATAATTTTCTTTAAACCACAAAGCATAAAAATACTTTTGATTCTATATTTTAACTAGATTTCCCACCATATGAAATTATTATTACTCATTATTATTTCATTATATTGAAAACTTTATCATAACTATTATTTAACTTAACTACTAAAATATTTTCGCAATATCCCCATTGAATTTTTATTCCAAAGCAACCAGAAATCAATAATACGCCTCCTTTAGTTTAAATTATCCTCTTAACCACCGCCTTAAGACAGAGCGCTTGTTTGTTAATAGTGGAAACAAGGCTTCCCTACAATTTTTTGCATTACCACTCATTAAGAAAGTGGCAGTCTGGCACGAACGCATGCCAACAAACAATAAAGCTGTTCTTCGTGAAGATGCAAGTTCTGCAAAAAGACGATTAGAACTCACTTTGTGTGTTCGCTGTCTTCGTTAAGATAAAAGCGTTAGGCTAAAAGTTTAGAAAGCACCTTTGAAGAAGAATTTTTTCAAAGTGGAGCGCCGTCTTATAGTTAGCATTCCTCTAAAGAAATTCTTCTATTTTAAATATTCAGTGCTCAGAATTCAGGAAACTGAAAAAGAACCGAACTGGAAGAGACAGATTTCTGTGTTCCTTAATATGATGTCTTAGTTGTAATGGACATTTTGAACTGAATAGTTTTTAAAAGTATTTTAAGTTTTTATAGCAGGATATTAGCGTATAAATTGTAGTGGATAAATTGTAGGATATTAGCGTACTTGTGCCAGCGTTTAATGTTTGGAATAATTCATAAGATTAATAATTTATTAAGAAAATAAATAATAAGAGAAAATAAATAATTTCACACAAAATATATTTTTTAAAGAAACAGGAAAGGAAAATCTTCATTTGTATCAAAATTAAATTATTAAATTCAAACTTTTTTTTTTATAAATGTAAAAAAATTAGCATTTTTTGAAACTCATTTATTCGTAAATAATGAATAATATTGGCTATTATTTATTTATTTACAAATCCCACGACTGTATAAATTGATTTCACAAAGTGAATGTGCTCAAACTTTTCAAAATGAGATTGTAGTTTTCTCAAATTATTTAGATATTTTTCAATAATGAAGAAAATCTTAATTTTCTATAGATAAATGCAACAGAAATAATAAACTCAAATTATTAACATGCAACAGTTTTTCATACAACATCAGTTTTGTGTGATTCTCTCGTGTATGTCCGATTTCTTGTTGCTCGATAAATGACAGAGTTATTACTGATATTTTATGTTAAACAATTTGCAGCATATTTTATATAAAAGTAAAAAAAAAAAAAATTAGATGTAATAACATGCCGAATTATATCTAACTTGGGGATATTCGACATGACATTAGATCTAACGAAAAAAATTCTCACTAAAAAGGGTAAAATAATGTCATTACATACCAATATAAATATAATTTTTCTTCTAAGCCACAAAGCATATAAATACTTTTGATTCTATACTAACTAGATTTCCCTCCATATGAAATTATCACTCATTATTATTTCATTATATTGAAAACTTTATCATTACTATTATTTAACTTAGCTACTAAATATATTTTTGCAATATCTCCCATTGAGTTTTTGTTCAAAGCAAACCAGAAATCAATAATACGCCTCCTTTAGTTTTAAATTATCCTCTTAACCATATTAAAGACAGAGCTTGTTTGTTAATAGTGGAAACAAGGCTTCCCTACACAATTTCTGCATTACCACTCATTAAGAAGTGGCAGTCTGGCACGAATGCATGCCAACAAACAATAGAGCTGTTCTTCGTGAAGATGCAAGTTCTGCAAAAGACGATTAGAACTCGCTTTGCGTTTCGCTGCCTTCGTTAAGATAAAAGCGTTAGGCTAAAAGTTTAGAAGCACCTTTGAAGAAGAATTTTTTTAAAATGGAGCGCCGTCTTATAGTTAGCATTCCTCTAAAGAAATTCTTCTATTTTAAATATTCAGTGCTCAGAATCCCGGAAACTGAAAAGAACTGAACTGGAAGAGACAGATTTCTGTGTTCTCTTAATATGACGTTTTAGTTGCAATGAGCGTTTTGAAGAACCGCATAGTTTTTCTTTTTTTTTTTTTTTTTTAATTTTGTAAAATGATATTAGTATAAATTTAAACAAATCGTTTTACGTTTGGAATAATTCATAAAATTATTTTAATTTATTTTCAGTTTATTAAGCATAATTCATATTTAGAAAAATAAATAATTTAACAAAAATATATTTTTTACAAAAACGGTAAAATAAAAACATTTGTATCAAAATTAAGTTATTAATTTTAACTTTTTTTGTAAATGTGAAAAAATCAACCATTCTTAGAGTTCATATATTTGTAAATAAATAAATAATAATGGCTATTAATTGCTTATTTACAAATCACATGGTTGGTAATTGAATTCATAAAGTGGTGTGCCCAAACATGGCAAAATTAAATTTTTAGATATTTTACCATAATAAAGAACATCACAATTTTCTAGATAAATCGTAATGTTTCTAGATTTTCTACATAATTTTCTAAAAATAATAATTTTCTAAAATCTTAATTGTACTAAAGAATGTTTAGTGAAAGCAAAGATTTTGATTTCAAAATGAAAATGAGATTTTCAAGAAAAGAAAATCCTTTAGAATTCTATTATTTTTTTTAGGTTTTTAAGATTTGGTACTAAGTCTATGTAACTTTAAAAAATAATTGAGATTTATTGTATGTAAAATTATTTGAAAGGCATGACTTATTTTTTTTTTCGTGTAACAGTATTTAATATTAAAGGAAAATATTTATTCAATTTACAACAATTATATTTATATTTTATTTATTATTTATTATTTTGACTCATAAAATATCTGGGTATTGTTTTGGGGACCGGATTTTTTGGATACTTGATCATTTTAAATTTTGGTCATTTTCTGAAATCTGTAATTGTTTAAAATTTCTTTCACGACATTTTTTATATGTAATATTTATTAAAAATAATTGAGTAAACATTAAATAATTTAGTAAAAATTAATTCAAGAAAAAAATTAATGCAAAATTGTTTTAAAAGATCGTCTGTTGAAAGCAAAGACAATTTTATTCCAAAATGAAAATCAGAATGAAAAGAAAAAAAATCGTTTGGAATTCTAAAGTTTTTTATGCTGCTATTATGCGTTTTGTTCTTACATTAAATCTAAATTTTATGGATAACCTACATATCAGTTCATCCGATTACATTTTTTCTTATTAATGTTAATTTTGTTGCGAAATTCGCAAGTTTATTTTTATATACTTGTTTCAAACTGAAAACATTATTAAATAAAAATTAAAAAGTGACTTTAAATTTATTTATCTTTTTTCCCCTTTAACCAAATATATATTTTTTATGTTTATAGAAATTTCTATTCTATTCTATTTATATATATTATACTGATGTATTTAAAATAACTTATGCTTTTTTTACAAAAATATATTATTGCTTTTTAAATTACATTTCTCCACAAAATCTCCCGATAAACGGTTTTTACTATTAAAACTAAAGTAAATATTTACATAACAATAAAAAAACTCTTGAAAAAAAATTACCGTTTAAAACTACTATTTAATAATAATAAAAAAGACTTTTTGCTAAAAAAACTAATCAAGAAAATTATCCATTAAATTACTTCCGTGTTATCATAATCTATAAAACTAAAATAACTGCCGTTTAAATCTGTAATGTAAAATCAATATCATCATCCGGAACATTTTACAGGATGGAAAAAAAAAGCCAAACAAACGACATAACTGTGATAAGCTGTCTTGAACCGATCACTTAAGAAAACTGAATTCGTGATACATCGTGAGAAATGGATATTCTGAAACTGACACCTCATCAATCACGAGAATTTAGCCCCGCCCCTATCTGTCAGTTTTCTTCATTACACACTTCGCCGCTGAGTTGCTTATATATTTATATAAGCTAGAGATCTTTCCTTATGTCTTAAAACCATGCCCACATCCAATGCACTCTAGTTTGATTAGAGAATCAATACTGGGAAAAGCTAGACACCACGTCCCCAAGCTATGTGTGTTTAACAGAATAAGTTTAATCGGAATCCTATCAAAGTCAATAAGGCGATCAAAATATCGTCATCAAAATATTCGTCGTCAGTAGCACAACTTAAATTGATCTTTATCTAATGACACATAGTTTTGAATTTTGATGACTTATCAAGGAAGAGAGCAGAAAAGGAGCAAATATTTGATGTAAGATGATAAATCTTCCTTTTTCTTTATCATTTCTACTTAATGCTCTTGTCTCTTATTCATTTAATATAATTCACATATAATAATAGGAAAGAATTTTAGATTTTTCTATGTAGTTTATAAAAATAAAGTTTATAATTTTTTTATGTAGTTTATATTCTGCTCAACGATGAAGTATATTTTCAAAAAAACAAAATTTCAGTTATTTAAAATTTTTACTATTTCAAATGATAACAATGTTAAAATCTGCTTTATTATTTTTATTCATTTATTTATTTTTTTAGATATTTTCTCAAAGATTTTTAAGGCATAAGGAAAAAAAAAATGAATTACATTTTCATTTCCATTTTAGACCACACACACACACAAATACTTATTTGTAACAATTTGCGATGTCCAGATCATATACAAATTAGTTTTTATTTACACATTAGTTGCAAATTTTAGGACTCTCAGCGAAGTCTTGATGGCCGAGCATCTATAGAGTCACAGGTTTCGAATTCAAATCCCGGCGGTGCCATGGACGTTTGTAGTGGTTCGGAATACACTTTAAGACTTAGATTCCGATCTGACTGTAGAGTGTCACGGAGCCAAGTCAGACTTCTACCTACTGGTGCTCCATCACAACAGAAGCTGTCCCCTTTCCATTCAACTATGACTCCATACGGGTTCTGTGGGTTTGGTCTAGATGTTTACCAAATGGGATAAGAAACAACAACAACAGGGCTCTCAGTTGTCATTAAAAAACTTCCTAAAAATCGACCTCAGCACCTGTTGTAATGAATTTCAAATGGATAACACAACCAACTTCTGCGCCCAAATGCTAGCTCTCGTGTAACCTTACCTTCTTTTAATAGACAATACTTCCTTATTCCTTCCCTTCCTTAGACAGTATCCTGTCATCATATTCATATTTCGGGATTAGGCGAATCGCTGTTTTTCTCCCGCTCTGTTGCTTCTTCCTGACCTTGATGTCTACTATTGTCACAGGAAAGGTGGTATATTTTACACTTTTACAAATCTTTTTCAATCTCCAACGGAAATAATTATGACTTCGTTTACATCTGGTTCACTTCTAAGGGTATAATAATGATATGTACTTTTTGTACCTGCTTCGCTGTTGTCGGACTGGCTAAGGGGGAAATGTACATGTAATTTTCCTTACGTACAACGCAAATAAGAACCAATTAACTTTAGAAGAGTCACCTTGGTGGAGTTTTCTTTTTGGTAAATTTAATGTTTTAAGTCTGTCTTTGTTCTGAAACTGATGTCCAATTTGTAAATGACGCACGATAGCAAGTTAAGTACCTTGCATTGGCAAAAAATCCAATATATTTTAAAATCCTATTTATTTTTTAATTAATTATTTATTTTTATAATATAAATATTAACACTAATTTAAAAAAATTAGAAATAATTGAGGTATTTTCTTCTCAAAAATTATTTTTTCTTTTCACTTCTTGATGAATTTCTGTACAATGTGTTAAGTCATTTCATCAAGTTCATTTAAGTCATTGTATTAAGTATTTACAGTATTTCGCGTTTATTAAAAACTATTGAGTTGGCAAGGATGAAATTTGTAGTTAATAATATTGCCAACTATAATAACCAGCTTATTGTTTGACATTGATTTAATATTTTATCGTTCTAAGGGGTTTTTTTTTTCTGTTGGAAAGTTACACATTGCACCTATTTTAAGAAATTGTAAGCCCTAAAAATATTAAAAACTTTTTCCAAAATTATTTTTGTTTGAAAATGGAACTGTCGGTCGGAAATTCGCATTATTTTGAAGTATGAGTTCTTACGTGGAATTACTGCATCGAAAACCGCGCGAAACATTAATAGTGTATTTGGCTCTAATGTTACTACGCCGTATTAAATTGGTTCGCCAAATTTCGTACAGATAACTTGGACCCCAAAAATGAGCCACGCGATCGTAAACTTGAAAGAAAAACAACCTAGATTGGTCAACTGATCGATTCCTATCTTATTGTATGATAATGCTAGAACACACACTGCAGAAATGACGGTTGCAAAACTAAAGGTATTGGAGTTGGAGATTCTTCCTCATCCTCCACTTACTACACCTATCCCCCGACTACTACTTCTCCCTCAATTTGGACAACTTTTTAATAGAAAAACGATTTAATTCCGGCAATGCAGTAAAACTGGTCTTCCAGGTATTCATTAATTCTTTTCAGCTAGGGTTTAATATACCTGCCTGAACAACCTACCACTTAAATGGTAAAAGTGTATAGACAAATATGGGTGCATATTTTGATTAATAAAATATTTCTTTATATTTGTAAGTTATCAATCAATTTTGCATTTTTCTACAAATTTCATCGTTGACGACTCGATATTTTACGTTAATAAAATTCATATAAAAGTTGATAAATTTAATTTATAAAATCGTTAATTTGATTAATATTGCCCTCCAGAAATGAACAGAGAAATTTATATCTCTCTAAAACATGTTTTAAAGAAAATTGGTTTATATTTATGTTACGCTATAATCGCACTTTATCAAAAATATAATTTTCACAAAAAACATTGATATTAAAGAACCATTCATAAGTACTCATTTAAAATAGTTTACAAAATGAAGATCATTTATTTGACATGAATTGTACAGAAAATATGAGTGCATATTTTGATGAATAAAATAATTCTTTATGTTTGTAAGTTACCAACCAAGTTTGCCTTTTTCGATTAATTATATCATTGACCATCCAATATGTATCTATTGTTTTCCTTGAATTCTAATAATTCATAGAAGTCATTTTCAAAGGATGTTTCTAATACAAAAAATTAAAAAAATATTGTCGAAGGATATATCTATATATGTTTTTCTATCTATTTTTGTTAAAAATCAGCTTGTTAAACAAGTTTCCATCAAAAAAAAAAAAAAAAAAAAAAATAGAATCGGACCAATTGTTCCGATTCATGCATCATTCGAAAGAATGGAATAGTTAGTTTTCCATGCAAAAGAAAACAACGAGAAACGAGCAGCTGAACTATTACAGCCTTCGGGGAAGATAAAAGAGACAATTGAGTGATACTCGGCACAGCAGCATCTTGGATAGACTGAATAGTTTCGTCGTTTTACAAACCGCTATTGTCTTTCATGTTGTTTTTGTTTATCTGCTCCGAGCGAAGACTGTATTCTAAAACGGAAATTTTTGTTTCTACGTCCTTATGGGAAAAATGAGATACAAAGATTTGTTTTAGAGGCCGTGTTTTAGATTTGACAGAATATTTATCAAAACTGAGGAGGAGAGGAGATTGATAGATGTGGAATTTCGACAGCGCCCAGTCTTAGCCTTGTTTTTCTCTGTATAATTTGGTTGCTATAGTTTTATTGATTCTTGAAGATTTCGAAATATCATAGAAGGATTTTATAACTAAAAGATTTTCTTATTATTGTGATAAAAGAGCAATCATTTGTTCACAGTTCAGTCACATTAATGTGGTCACCACCTACTTTCGACGTCAACATGAAATAACCAATTACAAAGGCAGGTGGCAGCACATTACAGTGGAGTGTATATAAAGAATTCCACTTAATACCACTTAAACCACTTAATACCACATTCCACACTCTACTTAAAGCCATAATATACAAGAGTATATGTTCTGGCTTTTGACAGGTGGTCACATTAATGTGACTCGCAAAAATTCCTCATCATACATTTTTGATTTACTTTTAGACTATTTCCTTTCTAACATTTAAAAAATTCTATTTTTCATGAACACCGCCATTTTGACATTAAATCTTTCGCCATTAGAACAGGGTAGAAGATTTAGCGTTACGAAGGGTGCACCACAAAGATTGGGGATGTTACAATCTATCTATAATGTGGGTCCTGAATGGCCGAGTGTCAAGCACTCTGACGATCAGTGCCACAGGTTTCGGGTTCGAGACACGGCGGTGCCATGGATGTTTGTAGTGGTTCGGAATCCACTTTTTGTAGTTTCAGGTCTTAAATGACTGTAAGAGCTTCACGGAACCTAGTCAGATTTCTTCTCACCCACATCATTCCCAAACTGTATAGGGGTAACTGAGCTCTAGGCACAGTGGTGTGGTGTAGTAGTAGTTATGTATCCCATTCAAAATATGGTATATGGGAAAGGATACTACGTCCTCTAAGCTCCATCTTTTTAGAGCTCAATGAAAGACTATTTGGCGTACTGATTTATCGTACCATTCTATGATACACAAATGCCATTTGTTGGGTTTTGAAATGAACACCCTTAGTTTGAAAATCAAAAGCACTATCTGCTAATAACTATAGTCTAAAATTTTAATTATAAAGATGTAAGTATATATTTACGAAAAGATATCACTAAATATTTCAATTAAAAAGAACTTCAAAATAATTTCTATCATGCTAAAATACTGAATAAATTTTTTAATAAGTGTTATCTTGCATTAGTGCTCTGACGCTCTGTGCCACAGGTTTCGGGTGTGCCATGGATGTTTTTAGTGGTTTGGAATCTACTTTAAATAGTGGTCCCGGTCTGACATGACTGTAGTGTGTTAGGCATAGGGCTGAGAATCCAACCCATAAAAAGATAACATATCCTATCTAAAATTTGCCTATAGGCAGACGACCTTGGTTCACCATGGGTCTGTTGCGCCAATGAAGAAGAAATTATCTTGCATACTCCATTGAAATCTTTGTTTTTATTGTGTTTTTCTTATCAAATTGCATAGGAATAATTTTATGATATTTTAATCTTTTAACTTAACATTTTATTTACTTTATTTAACATTTTATTTACTTTAATTTAACATTTGTATTCTTGTTTAATGGTTTGCTGCAGCTTTTTTTATGTAATTTATTTAATTATTTATGAGTGAAGAAGATTATTCTTGCAACTTTTTAAAATGGGATAATTAGTAATAGAAGAATTATTTTAATTTTAGTGAAAGAAGGAGTAGGAGAATAATGGCATCAAAAGATAATCAAAATTATTTTTAAAATGATTTTCATATGCAATTCTTTATTTCGAAAACGTTTTTATTTTGATGTCATATTGTCGATAAAAATATAATATGAAATATTTTATGAATTAAAAAATATATATTTTTGTTTTCTAATGCAGCTGGCAAACACTTAGACAGTTTGATCTTGGATGCCTTAAAGCAAGCGATACACAAACGTTACTCACTTTGCATTACCCACAGGGCGCGTGTAACTTGAAGATAAGCCACGGACGCAGAGTAACAATGCCCCCGCAACGCTCTACTATCCTATAAGGACTGAGACCTACGGTTTAAAGTGGATTCCGAACCACTACAAACATCCATAGCACCGCCGTTACTCGAACCCGAAACCTGTGGTACCGAGCGCCAGAGCGCTAGTCACTCGGCCATTCAGCCCATGAATTAAAATATAAATGCTAAATATTTAAACAATTGTACTATGAGTATTAATGCAGAAACAAATGCATCAATTATTTATAAGGCCTACAAATGCGCTATTTATTCATTCGTTGGTTTAATCTAAAATAATTTATATTTTTATATTCCAATAAATTCCAAAATATTCTTCGAAATGATAACACAACATTATTTATTTATCCCAAATATTTATCTCTGTATAGTTTTCTTTTAACTAATATTTTAACTCGCATCATCATATCCTTTTTTTTTACTCCTGGAAAATGCCAGAAAAGATTTATACAAAAACTATTTCCTTTGAGTTGCAAATTTTTCAAAGTAATTTGTTTTCAACTATCAAAAGCTTTTATAGAAATTGAAGCCTCTCATATCCCTTATGGCTCCGCAACAGACATAACTTATACTTCATTTCTACATAGTATTTGTAATGTACTGGAAATCTTATGTATTTTCTATTTGACTGCAAAAATTGTTGATGCTCTTTAAAAAAAAAAAGTTTTTGTAAAATAACTTTTTAAAATTACCATTCTGTTAATGGTTTTTAAATGATAGGAATATTTTTCAATTCCTTTTCAGCAATGCCTATAGTTTTTAAAACTTTGGTTCATATTGACGCTGTTTATTGTATACTTAATAACTAAAACATTATTTCGGAATATTAGTGTTGTTCCCTGGTACTGTCACAATTCTAAAATACAGTGTAAGATCTGGAAAAAATCTAGAAAATTGCTCTCGCCACCAACTCATTAAAACTCTATTAAGAGAGATAAATTACCTAAATTCCTCCTACAAATGTGCTTAGACCACGTTATACTATAGACATAGAAATTTTCTAAAGCGCTTTCGGGTTTTGAATTGAACACCTAACAGTTTAAAGCTTGATGTGTTAACCACCAGACCAAACTCGAGGTTATAATTGTATATATTCCATACAAACTATAAATTAACAAGTAATATATAAAAAAAAATTTAAAGTCAATTCCTACTTTTTTTCCACTCTATTGCAGAAAGTCCTTTATAAATAATTTTCATCCGTTTTTTAAGTTTATCAGGCGCCATCTATTGATAAATATATAAACTTAAATCTAAAAAAAAAAAAAAAAAAACTAAAATTAATTAATGAAATTTAATTACTGAATTAATATTTGAAAAACTGTATTAACATCCAGTGTCATCCACTACAAGTTCAAAAATGTACTTGAACTTGAGTGGATGAATAAAAAAAGTATTTTATGAACGATTGAAAATTTGAACTAGATATATATAGGGAGAGTGTGAGCTAATAGAAGGAATTGAAAAATAAGTATAAATGTTACCTTTTGTCAAATCTCACTTCTTGAGGATAAATTTAAAAAACTGATAAAAAAATATTAAGAATTTAACAATTTTGTTGTAAAATTTATTGAGGACTTACCCTTCTCATGGAAGCTTGAAAGTCATCCTTAGAAGATGATCTTCTTCTGTCTGCCTGCCTCGAGGCTTTGAGCATGGCCGCCTGTACTGCCGTTTCGGAAGCATTCTTGCTGTCCTGCCGCTTGTTTAAGAGGTTTTTGAGTGTTCGAATCTCCTGTTCCCTGTCGTTTATGATCCGTCCAAGTTGTTCTGATAAGCTCCGAGCGTTTTTCAGTTGGCGTTCCATTATTTCCGACATACGCCTTTCGCGTACCAACTGTGACTTCGTGTCCTGCAAATATTTCAATAAAACCCATAAAGTATAAAGAAATTATCAAAATCATTCACTTCTTAAGTTTAATTCCTTTTTTGGAACAGGGACTGTTCAATTCATTGCCGATTTTTCGGCATAAGGCGACTATTTTTTATGAATTGAAACATGGCAATATCTGCAAATTTGTTGCCATGGCCATCTTGCTTATTGATTTAAAATTGATTACAAATGAATAAATTGAGATTGCTTGCTTGAATCTTAAAATCTAGTCACTTACAAAACTTATAATTATCAGCAAATTAAGTGATATTCATGGGTGAAAATTTGTATGGCGTTTCCATTTTTTAAACAGTTAATACAATTGTTAACTCTACATTTGTATAAACATTATTTACATTTGTAAACTCTAATTGAACTTCACAACTTGAAGATTTCGTTGGGTTTTTTTTTTTTCTAATTGAAAATGATACAGTTACAATTAATTATAAATGTATTGTTTTAAATATATTTTAGCTAATATCGGCCTATCTGTTTTCATTAAACCATCAAAGTCATTATTTAAATCTATTTATAACAAAATAATGATAAATAATGTTTAAAATTATATTAAAAAGTCCATTTTCCTCAATTTTATAATAAAAAGTAATAAAATAATGTTAAAGATAATGAATAAATTTGATATAATGTGCATTTGGAAAATATTAAAATCTTTGCATGTGGTTTTTTTTTAACACATCCATAAAATGTTTAATTTATCGATTTGTGCTCGGAATTGTGGTCGCTTTTGACATTTGGCCGTTGGCAAGCTTTTCGTATGGCTTTTTAGTCACTTAATATTTATTTAAAACATATTCTAGGTTTATAAAATGTACAGATGCCAATATTGTTACGATAAAACTTCTCACATCATTCAACACCAATGTGTACGACATGGATTTCTGCATGAAATAATCTTTATTAGAAAGTCATGGTTTTAATTGTATGTTTAAACAATATCTAGCGACCAAACTAAATTTTGTTCATTGTTGTTTATGATTTGAAAAATAATTATCCTTTAAGTGGAAATCGTTTCGGATGTCGAAATTTAGTTCTATAATGTTGAATTGAATTTCACTATACATGCATGATAAAGTATAGAAGATCCCATCATAATAGTCTATGTGATGTGATGAGTTTGAAGCTAGAAATATCATTTTACTGTAGTTCTAAATTAGAAGTACAAAATTCATACACTTATTATACACCATTTAAAAAGCATTTTTAAATGAAAACTTCTAACAATTTTATGATTAATAAAAAATTTTAATTATGGATTTGTCAGTTTTAAATTAAAACCACCAAAAATGTCTGTAACTGTAATAGTGTTGTTGTTGTTGCTTATTCCCTAAACCAGGTCCAAAAGATCATGTCACATTAATAAATATAAAGCAATCTCCAGCTCATTCAATAGCTGCCTTATAGAAACACCATTACAATCAATGATATGAGAAGGAGAAACGATGGCTGAGCAGTGACAATAGGCGTAAGTCTTCATATTTCCATTGAAGCTTAAACTCCTTATGTGGCTAATCCTTATCCTAAATAAAGCAGTCTGTGCACTGCAAGGACAATCCAGGGTACTTGGCGATATACGAGTCATGCTTGGGACTTAATACTAGTCAATGCATTGACTAGTCAATGTAATACTAGTCAATGCAAATAACACAGAAAACGTGTTTATTTCTTAATACTTTAAAAAATGGGGTAGAGCTTCAGTGCAAAAACAATTTGTTAACTGAATTCGGTTATGAATCTTTATTTATCAATCGAAAATATATTTAAATATTTTTATAAATACTTTTATTTAATTATTAATTTTTTTTTGCATCGAAAACCACACGTTACATTTTTATATTTATCATTCACTTTTTATTTTTATTTATTACTTGTTTACAGTTTTATTTATATGTATCATATGATATATGATTCGTTATTTTATCGAGAAAAAGATTAATATTAAGAATTTTACTTAAATTAAAAATTGACATAAAAGTTTCTCTAATTGACATAAAAGTTAAATCACCTAGAAGGAGTTGTCGTATCACTACTAAAGTGCTGAAGGTTTGTGTCAACTTCATTTGCAAATGAATAAAAGTGCAACATGGTTGCGCATTACGTTATTCCAGTAGAAATTGTTGATGTGTACCCAATTAAGTCTGTAAATAGTTGTCCTGGAGTATCTGTTTGTAGTTTATTTGCTATTTGACATCAGAGAAAACTTTTCGGCATTGTCAAACTAAATATCAGTAGATGTCGGAGTTTGAGAGCGGAAGAGTCATTAGCATAACAGAGGCTCTAGTGAAAAGAGGTTGTCATCTCGTAGAGTTTCCTGCCACGTTGACTGTTCTAAAAATGAAGAATACCATGATACCATGTGAATACAAATGACGCCATGTAAACACAATTGACTCTGCGATTCATGACGCTCAATAACAAGGAGTACCATCTCGTCATCCGAGTACTCATACTGCAAAATGTATCATTGTCTGGCATCCGCATACAGGTGACCGATCACAGGAGTAATCGCTAATTATCTGTAGCATTGTGAGAAGCATGGCTTACAATCATTTCCTATCGTTGTGTTCATGATGTGTGCTTTTCCCGATAGCCATTCACTGTCACCTTCGTTTGCAGTGGTGTGCCGCTCGGTGGGATTGAACTATAATGGTGTAAAGACAGGTCATTTTCAGTGACAAATAGCAACTCAATTTGGATACAAACTCATGAGGTGTTTTAGGGGGCACTGCAGTGCATCCTTCAATCCTGCCTACACTTTGTCACACCACATTGTATGATGGTTAGAAGTGCCATTTCATGCGACACTACATCTTCTCAATCGTCCACGATATCGTGATACAGTAGGTGTACTTTGGTAAAATTCTTAAGATATGTTATCTCTCATGATAGGGACCCTAGCAGGCATGATTATCTGCCAACCACATCAATGATTTCATTGTATTGCCCCCTTAATATTGACGCACTTCCGCGACTCGCCTGCATTCTCAGTTTCGTCACAGATTGTGGGATGACTTGAGCCCGACAAGTTGAGCAACGTAAGAGTTCAGTGAAACAAGAGTCATGCTTATAGCAGTTGTAGAATAAGATATAATAAAACGACATAAAAAACCTCTATTTCTCTTTGCCATAATCTATCGCATCATGTATTTAAGCTATGAGTGGCCCAATGAAGTGTTTTTCTATATGTGTTTTCTGAAATCTATGATTTTTTTCTGCTTTCACTTTGTAATCATTTACCTTTACCAACGTTGCAAAAACATTTGTAATTTTCAATCTGTTCCGCGATTGATCTACAGGCTGAGCTTATTTTTATGGCAATGAATGCAGTATATTTGAATTTTTGTGATCAAATAAGGAATATTACTAGTGTATATATCCTTATGATAAAAGTTTCATAAATTAATGAACCACTTGGCAAAATACTTGTTATCTTACCTGAAATTTTGATTCTTTATCACAGTATGCTTCTTGTAACTTCTCAATCGTAGCTTGCATTTTCACCTTCTCTTTCTCGTGTTTTGTGCAAACAAGATTCGCCTGTAAAAAACAGAAAATCCTGTTGATTTTAATTTTTATTGATGTTATAAAACTAGATTCTGAAATAAACTTCTAAACGCTTCTAGAAAGCAAATAACCACATCAAAGGACAATGGACATTATTTATACAATTAACAAAAAAAAAAAAAAAAAAAAAAAAAAAAAAAAAAAAAAAAAGAAAAAAGAATATTATTATAATATTTTTCCTTTTCTACTACTTTGTTTATTTTTAATGAAGGCAATATTCATTAAAATTTCAGAAAATTAATTTTTAGTTCGATATATTACTTTTGTCTGAAAGAATCTTTATTCAGTTTTTAATTTCATTTCGAGAAAGTTTTTTTTATCGATTCATTAATCACGTATATAAAATTGTAAATGAAATAAATGCTTTAACTGTTTTCAGTATATTTTATCTGAAGTAGACTTGTGATTTTCTTCCACAACAACTTCTATTTAAATGATTTCTGTATAAGAATCAAATTAGAAAATCCATGTCACATTTATATATCTGTATGAACTGTTACCTATGAATCATGATCATGAAATAGCCTATTAGTTATGGAATAAACACCCCATTAAAACTTAGTTCTGAAAATAACCAAATAATTTCAAAATAGAATTTATGCATATTTATAATATTCGATATTCATAATAACTTTTAATTCCTATCGGCTCGAATAAAGGAAGTCCAAGTTGAAAGATATTTAAGAAGGCCAAACCTAAACGTTGGCAGACTAGCCATAAAAACTAAGAATCGCCTTTTTTTTCTTTATTTTTTTAGTCTTTTGGTGGCTACAAAAGGTTTGGCTGTTAGTTCTACAATGGATATTAAATTTCTAAGAAACGAAAATCCATACTTGGAAAAAAAAAAAAAATGGTTGTCCAAAAGAGAATGATTATTTCTCTTGCTGTGGAAAGATAATCTCTTTTAAAAGGCTAGCTACATTTCATAAATAAGTTTGCTCTCAATTCCAAAGAAAAATATCAATTGAACAAATAAAGAATATCAACAGAAAAATATCAAGGAATTTTTAAAAATTCTGTTTAGTTCGAAACATTTCAAATCCTTTTTAATTATTTTATCATATTCATTGTTCTATAAAAACTACAGTAAAATAAAATGAAATGTTCGTTTCAAAATTAATTGTTCCTTTTTACTATAAATTACATTTTTAATTGTTTCATTTCTTAAATACCGTATATTTCTGTTTATTAGCAAAGAGTTTTTTTAATATTTTCAAAAGCTAAATTTTGGGTGTACTCTTTATATAACGATCACCTAATCTCGCAAAAAGTATAGGTACTTCTTCTCATCTACGATAAATCGCCAAATATATCTAATATAGTAGTACATTTTCCTTTCTTCGGTTTATACTTCTTAATATAATGAAAAAATGAGTCATTTTATTTTCGATTGTTTATGTTACTGGTTTGTTGCATCTTCGCCATAACGAAAGTTCTGATATTCTTCGGATAACGGAAGCAGTGGGTGATCGAGATACCATTGAAAACAAGACGATGTTTTACCACTGTAATATCTGTTCGTGGGATGTCATGGATCAAAACAATTCTGGCCATAAACGTAGTTCATTCTCCATTGAATTTCTGCTCTCTATTCCTTTCTGCCTGTAGGATACGAATGAAACTTCTCAATTAACACTTGAAGGAAAATCAATCATAGCGACCATGTTAACGGGTCTACAACTCCAATTGCAGTTTCGGACAATGGCAGACACTACAGTGAAGACGTTGCGCATTGCACAGATTTGCCTTGTATGTTATAGTTCAACTGATTACTTAGCAACGATATCAGTTAAAAAAAAAAACGCAAATCTAATGCAGATTTAAAAAATATGCATATGCAGAAATAAAAATGCATATCTAATCAGTAGATCTATACAAGGCAGAAAATATTTATGCTAGTTATGTAATTTATAAAATGAATTTTTATATTATGTAAAAATGTCATGAATCAAATTCAATTATAAATTTTCATAATCTATCCTTTTGCAAATAAAGAAACTATTGTCAAAATAAGACTGAAAATTATCAACTTCTTTTGATTATTTTGATCAGAATTTCTATTGAAATATATTTTTATTTCGTAATTGACAATAGCATGATTTTATGCAACAATTACAAGGCAAAATATTTGATAGAATTTTTCATAAATTTATGTCTATTAGATGTATTTCCAATTAAACTGCAGAGGAGTTTTATTGAAATGTATGACGGAATTAAGTCTTTCTAGGCAGCTAGGCTACCACCCACTCATGGAGATGTGCATTGCGTTAATACGGTATTAAAAGCTTAAAAACTATTTATAGAAAGTGACTGGCGCAGTAATGTTTGTTTTAAACGTATTTTTTAACCAAAAAATAGTATTTATTTTTGTTTTATCCTCTTCAGAAATATTGGCATATAGGTGTAAGTATAAAATTTTAAAATAAAATTATTCGCATTGAAAAAAAATTAAATCTATAGGAGAAATATTTTTACCAGATCTATCAAAAAAGAAAACAAAATATTCCTTTTATATTAGCTCTGTATATATTTTAATATACGAAACTACATTTTGTAAAGATTTTTAACGTTGGACTACATAGGTCACAATGCTGAGCTGCAAATTGTTCCTATACTAAGTTATTTCAAATATTATGTGCGTTCATCTTTTGCATTCATGAAACATAAGAATTCTACGCTATTGTCTGAAATGTACGAAATAATTCATTCCTCATTTATCGTTAATGGTCAGTGATCATATGTACTAATATTATTTTTCTACATTTAATATCTTTTTTTTTGTTACAAGTTTGTTTAACTTAATAGAAATCAAATTGAATATTAAATCTTTTTTTTTTCGTCTTCATTTGAAGATACTAATATTACAATTTTTATAAAAAACTATCATTCATTATTGACAGTAATGTTTCAAGAATAAAAGTATTGTCATATTTGGTATTCCCATTCATAAAAACTTTTCCAAAGGAATATTGTTTATAAAAGATGTTTTAAGAAATTCTAATTATAAATACAATTTCGTGGAAAAAATAAAAATGAACTGGCATGCACATAATTAGCGAGGAAATAATTAAGGAGCGAATGCCATTTTTTTTTATTCATTTGTCATTTGTTTTTTTATCATTGTGCATACATGTTTTCGCTTGAGTAATGCTCAAATTATATATTACAAAATTTTCTATCATTACAGTTTTTTTGCTTTTTATTTTAACCCTACTGAAACGAATTATTAACAATAAATAAAAATAAAAGGTATAAAATTTTAAAAAATTGAATACATTTTTGTATATGGTAATATACATATGTTGTATATTGTAATAAATTATTAACTATAAATTGTCACCATACACAACGTAAAAATGTATTCAATTTTTTCACTTAAACCCTTTAACTTCATCAGTATTTAAACATACGAAAATGAATATAAGAAGCTAACAAGCGAATTAAAAAAAATAAATATTTCCCATAAAAACAAGTATTTGAAAATAAAAGCTAAATCAGCATGCAAACAGGGATTATTATACTTAGAGTACGTATTTTCTCAAGTTTTATGCGATAAAAATAAATATTTAATTTAGTAAAAACAAATTACTAATGCGATGGGTTAACTTAGTTTATGAAATGCATTCGTATATGCGTGTTTACAGCTGTGCATTTTACATGATTTAAATAGCTTACAAGTTATTTATATTCAGAGATAAATGTGTATTTTTCTTCTCCTCACTTAAGCCCTAGAAAAACACTGAGGCCCATTTTCCTGGCAAAAGACTTTTATGTGCTTAAGAGAATAAGTTAGACTAAGTGACAGAAAGCGCAGAGAATATTTATGCTCATTGAGAGTAACGGCAAGAAAAGATGTATTCTCAAGAGGATGGCTACAAAACGAGGCGGTTTATTTATTAAATCAGTGTAAAAAAGGCAAAAAAACATGTATATAAACAAAAAAATGGGGAACAAATATCGCATTAAAAGATAGCTGGTTTACGTAATGTGTACTAATGCGGAAATATTTAGTCGTGTATTTAAAGAAAATTTTTTCAAGAGAGCTTATGAACTTATGAATGAATTACACAAAATTTTTAAGAAATAAAATTTAACATAAAATAGCCATTTAACATGAAACATCATTATGTGTGAAAAAATGTAGCATTTAAATAGCTTCATAAGGCACATGTGTTTCTTTGTATTTGCTTTAATTTTCATGAAAATTTTTTAACTTCTTTTAAAAACATAATAATGCTGAATTGTTAGCAAATTTTTATATATGCGTTCATAAGACGAATAAGAAAAAAATGCTTTCTATCTTAATCGTTAGTTAACTTTATCTTTACCATTAAACATCTAATAATGATTAAAAATAAAAACAATGGACGCAATCAGTAATGGTAATGGCGAAGTATCAAGATAGGGATATAAAAATTAATACACAGAAATGTTTATATGAATATGTATGTTATTAAAATATGCGTAAATGTTTTGAATAATTAATAATTTTTTAGGGTAAGTAAGTAAGACAACAAAATGGTAAATTCCTAAATGATGAAGTAAAATAACTGCATTACTGCATAAATGTAATCTAAAATTGAAATGATCTTTCAATCTACTACATAAAAAATAAGATATCTACAGTAAGACCAAATATAAACTGAAACTCAACTTATTTCTATATTGTTAACATGAATATCGAAGCAATAAGGTTCACGTTCTAATGTGCTGTACATCTTCAATTATTATTACTACTTTAAAAAACCGAACAGACTCGGTGGCGATATGTGTAATTTTTTCACACAGACAGTTTAACTATTTAATCTACTGCTTGGACCATTTTTGGAGCAATTACATCTAAAAGTCTTATTGGAAAACCATTTCTTCACTTCATCGTCCATTCTTATATATATCTATTTTATTTCATGCAGCATACAAGGCCCAAAAATGCACAAAAATAAAATTAAATGAACCTAAACTTAATTAATTTCGAAATTAATTTATGTGGCAAACAGCTTGCTTTAAACAATGTATTGTTATACAATTTTCATGCAATACAACATTATCTGTTACATTGTTTTTTAATTTCATTTGCAGTTATACACTGAAGTGACAAAAGTCATGGGATACCTCTTAATATCGTGTCGGCCCTCCTTTCGCCCGGCGAAGTGCAGCAACTCGACGTGGCATGAACTCAACAAGTCGTTGGAAGTCTTCTGCAGGAATATTGAGCCATGCTGTCTCGATAGACGTCCATAATTGTGAGAACGTTGATGGTGCAGGATTTTGGGCACGAACAGACCTCTCGATGTCCCATAAATGCTCGATGGGATTCATGTCGGGCGATCTAGGTGGCCAGATCATTCGTTGGAATTGTCAGAATGTTCTTCAAACCAATCGCGAACAGTTGTGGCCCGGTGACATGGCGCATTGTCATCCATAAAAATCCCATCGTTGTTTGGGTACATGAAGTCCATGAATGGCTGCAAGTGATCTCCAAGTAGCTGAACATAAGCATTTCCAGTCAATGTTCGGTCCAGTCGCACCAGAGGACCAAGTCCATGCCATGAAAAAACAGCCCACACCATTACGGAGCCACCACCAGCTTGAACAGTGCCTTGCTGACAGTTTGGGTCCATGGCTTCGTGGGGTCTGCGCCACATTCGAACCCTACCATCAGCTGTTACCAATTGAAATCGTGACTCAACGGACCAGGCCACGGTTTTCCATTCATCTAGGGACCAACCGATATGCTCACGTGCCCACGAGAGTCGCTGGAAGCGATGTCGTTCTGTCAGTAAAGGCTCTCGAGTCGGTCTTCTGCTGGAATAGCCCAAGAAAGCCAAATTTCTCCGCACAGTTCTAACAGACAAGTCCCTTGTACGTCCCACATTGATTTCTGCGGTTATTTGACGCAGTGTTGCTTGTCTGTTAGAACTTACGACTCTCTGCAGACGTCGCCGGTCTCGGTCGTTAAGTGCAGGCGGTCGACCACTGCGCTGTCCATGGTGGGATGTTATGCCTGAAATTTCATACTCTCGGCACACTCTTGACACAGTGGATCTGAGAATGTTGAATTCCCTAACGATTTCCGAAATGGCATGACCCATGCGTCTAGCTCCAACTAACATTCCGCGTTCAAAGTCTGTTAATTCCCGTCATGCGGTCATCATCACGTCAAAACCTCTTCACATGAATAACTTGAACAGAAATGAAAGCTCTGCGAAAGCACTGCGCATTTAAACCTGTTCTACGCGATGCTACTGCCATCTGAAAATTTGCATATTGCTATCCCATGACTTTTGTCACTTCAGTGTAATGACTTTTCACTGCATCGTATTATACTCAAAATATTTTAACAATCAAAAGAATAGAAAATATCAACCACGATAGATTAGTTGACCGTTAGGAGTTAAATTAACACCTATAAATATTGTTTCTTAAACACATGAAATTCTATTTTTAAAATACACAAATATGTCTTCTACTTATTAGACCAATGTCTAAATGCTTCTTTCTGAAAATAACTTTTATAAGTCTAAGAAGAAAGAAAAATGAAATAATGCCACTTTTTGCCAATAATACATCCCTGTAGCGTGTATAGCTTATAAGAAAAATTTATATATATCACACTTTCTTAAAAATATTTATTTAAAAAAAAAATCGTTATGTATTTATCAACTGTGTACTGTCAATCAGAACACTTTTTAAGTTCACTTATTTTAAATATTATGCGATAAATCCTTCAAACATGCAAGTATCTCAATAATAATCGCAGTGGCCACAGTATATTTATCTCTCAAAAGGCTTTCATTCAAACTTGAAGTGTGAAAAAAAAAAAAAAAAAATCGATATTTTTATCCAGAAAGTTCCGTGACACCTAAAAGAAAAAAAACTTTTAAAATTCCAAGTTTGACTTTTCAAAAAGCTTTATGACGTTATTATCTAGACAGGCAAGTTCTCCACAGCCCATGACTATTGCAAGTAATTGGGCTACTTATGAATGAAACTGCCACCACAAGTCGAAGTAATTTAAAAAGGATATACTTCCAAGAAAAGCATGGGGTTTGAGCGTTTAACTATCAGACGTGCACATAGAAAGACCGCAAAAAATAAAATTAAATAAACCTAAACTTAATTGAGAAGTCTTTATGTGACTACCGACTTGCTTTATGAAATGTATTATTACACAATTCTCATGCAATACACCATATCTGTTAAATTGTTTTTTATTTCATTTGCATTTATAATGACTTTTCACCACATCGTATCCTCCTCTGAATAATTAAGATTCAACAAGGAATAGAAAATATTAATTATCATAGGTTAGATGGCCGTTAGGTTTGAAATTAATACTTATCAATATTGTTTCTTATATACAAGTAATATTATATTTGAAACACTAAAATATGTCTTCTAGTTATTAATTAGATCTATGTCTAAGTGTGTCTTTCTGAAAATATTTTTTATGTCTAAGAAGAAAGGAAAAATGGGAACTACAAAAGTGGAATACTACCACTTTTTGAGTTTAAGACATCCTTGTACCTTGTATAGTTTATAAGAAAAATTATGTATATCATTCTTTCTTAAAAATATTTATTTAAAAAAAAAAATTTTTAAATTACCAACTGCGTACTGTCAATTAGAACATTTTTAGGGAAATTACTTTTAAATATTACGCGATAAACACTTCAAATATACAATACATTTGTTGCTTAAAAGGCTTTCATTCAAAACTGATGTGTGAAAAAAATCGATATCTTTATCCAGAAAGTTCCATGACAACTAAAAGAACAAAAAACTTTTAAAATTCCGAGTTTGACTTTTCAAAAAAAGCTTTATGGCGTTATTATCTAGACAGGCGGTTCTCCACAGCCCATGACTTCTGCAAGTAATTGGGCTACTTATGAAATGAAACTGCCACCACAAGTCGAGGCAATTTTAAAAGGATATACTTTTACTGCATCATATTAATCTCTAAATAAATAAGATTCAATAAGGAATAGAAAATATTAACAATCTTAAGTTAGATGACCATTAGGCATAAAATTAACACTTATCAATATTGTTTCTTAAATACAAGGAATATTACATTTAAAATATAAAAATATGTCTTATAGTAATTAGTTAACCAATGTATATGTCTTTCTGAAAATAACTTTTTTTATTAGTCTAAGAAGAAAGTAAGAAAGGAAAAAATTACAAAAGTGAAATAATACCACAGTTTGTCTATAAGGCATTCCTGTACAGTGCATAGTTTATAAGAAAAATTATTTATTAAAATTCCAAGTTTGACTTTTCAAAAAAGCTTTATGACGTTATTATCTAGACAGGCGGTTATCCACAGCCCATGACTACTGCAAGTAATTGGGCTACTTATGAATGAAACTGCCACCACAAGTCGAAGTAATTTAAAAAAAGGATATACTTCCAAGAAAAGCATGGAGTTGGCGCGTTTAACTACCAGACGTGCACATAGAAAGAGAAAAGGAAAGTTTAATGTTCTTTTATCGAAGAAAATGGCAATCTTTCTTGGACGCTATCTCTTGTTCAAAGTAATAGACTATTAAAAGACGGGGCCGCCTATCTTTTGCCGACCAAGTGATGCAGCGAAAAAGTTCATCCGGTTTCTATTCATTCTCGTCCTATTTTTGGTTGTTTTGAACAAAAAGTATTTCTCGGACGTATTAAGGTGGTGTGTTTAATCTCAAAACAGCCGATTGTTTTGATCCTTATCTGATTAGTGAGAATTACTTGTCATCTTAAATCGCATACATGAGAGCGGTTAAAGAGAAAGTAATTTGTTTTATTAGTCTATTAGTTTGGTGATGTAGGTCATAAAAATAAAATCTTATTACACATAAATTGTTCTAGAATGGTATGGAACTGTTTTTATTCAAATTTTGAACAGAAAGTTTTATTTATTATTCTTTATATTACTTTAAACATTATCCTTTTACCATAACTTAATAAAGGTAAAATAATTATATGAATTTTAAATTACATGTATATTCATTTACTCATTTTATAAAAATTAAATAGATTAAATTAAAAAACTAATCTATTTTGTGTAGTATAACATTAGTAAAATGAAAACAAAAATAAAGAAATAATTGTTCTTATTTTTTTTTCCTTTTTATTTTATTTTATGATTTTTTATTTTTTAGTGATTTTTTTTTTTCTAATCAAAACATTCACCTTTTAAATAGAAATGTAATCTTGTCTTTGGTTTTTATTTTAAAAGCATTGTCAATAACTTTTAAATATGAAAATTTCTTAATAGATTCAAAATAATCTTTTTATGATTATTTTTTTGAAAATAAAAAAGGAGTCTGTTTACTTATAAAATTGCAATCAAACAAAATTAGCCATGGAATTCCAATAATGTAAAATAACTTACAAATAATAATCAACTTATACTCAACTTGTTGGATGATTATTAAACTCAATATGTAGGTTTGGTTTGGTTTGTCCCTCTTCGATCATTTTGTACACTCTTTTTGAACTAATTAGATCGGGACCTACAGTTTAATGTGGATTCCGAACCACTCACAAACATCCATGCCACTGCCAGGATTTGAACCTGAAACCTGTGGTACCAAAGGCCTCAGCATGTAGGGGATTAATTCTTATTCCCTTAGTCTTATTAATCATTTAATTATAGTTATTCATATATTTACAGGTATTTGAATTTAAAAGGTTTTCGTGATTTAAGTAATTATGATAATGTATATATTTCAAGCCTATTATACAAGATAATGTAAAAATATATCATGTGGTACGTTAAACTCATAAAAGCTAGGTCTTAAAAATACATACATGACAAAAATATCAGAAATTGTGGAAAAAAGTAGAAATAAAAAATTTAATTTAAATTAACAAATTTTAATTTAATTAAAATTTAAATTTTTTTTTGAATTAATTTATATAACATTCCTTGAAACACAACAAAGGATCTAAATATAGTTAATAATGAAAAATAACATAATTTTTTACATTTTGATGAAAATCGTACATATTATGTAAACAGAAATGTGATGGTAAGTATACTAGTAAGAGCTGTTAAATTGACCCAAGTTAGTTAGAAAATTTTGGGTGTCATTTCTGAGAAAAAGTAGATAGTAGATATTTAAAACAAAGTCCGAATTAGTGTCTGACTTTGAATTCCTGTGGTTATTAAACAAATTAATACTTACATAATATAATAAATGGAAATGGATTTTAAATTGTTTTTTATTCGTAACTAGCTGAACTATACAGTATTTCCCAAGCTCATTTATAAAAAAATGATTCAGTAATAGATTAACAAATTAATAATATTTGCATTTACATTTTGCGATTTATCCTGCATACATATCCTACAATTTATCCTGCATAATTTATAGCAAATACTGAAATTACATATTTAACTTTCAAATCGCTAATGTTTTAGTTAGTTTAATGCTTAGCTACCAATTTCGTTTCTATCTAAAATGTTTTGAAATTTTAAATCTTGATATAACCCGATCCACATTTGTATTTGCACAAAATGGCTGTTAAAATTTCCATATATATGCACTGAAAATGAGGAAAATGGATGGAAATATAAAAATTACTGAAATGTCTAGGTTTACTGAAATGTCTATATTTACCTCTAGCTCTTAATCTGTATTCTTGTTGAATTTGGTCTCGTTAGGTTTAGAAATTTACGATTCTGTATAGAGGAGATAACGGGCAGACTATCCACATCTACCTACCCGAAGAAATTTTGAAATTAAAAATCATTTATGGAAACGCTAAATTACACTCATGTCCATAAATTAAGGATAATTCAGAATCACACAGAAATTGAACTCTAAAATATACATTTCACCTGTAGAATTATCACACACATCTTGAAGAAGAATATGCAAAGAATATGAAGAATATGGATGATTTTTTACGTGGTAGAATTATCGGACGACTGGAATGTGGACGTACCCAGCTGGAACTTGAGGAATCGCCCAGAGTGTCATCTCCAGGCTTTGGCAACGGTTCCAAGATGATGATAATGTGAGTAGATGTTACAGCACAGGCCGCCCCCGAGTTACAACGCCGAATGAGGACCGGTATTTAGCAGTTACTGCCAAAAGAAACAGACGGAGCACAGCATCAGACCTGTCTCGTCAGCTCTCTTCAGCTACCGGTACGACAGTTTCAAGGCAGACCGTGTACAGACGCTTAGGGCACATTGGTCTATGCTCGTAGGCCTGTCAGATGTGTTCCACTTACCGCAACTCACTGTCGCCTGCGATTAACCTGGAGTAGAGAGCATGCATTGTGGACACCGCAACAGTGGTCTTGTGTGATGTTTTCCGACGAGTCCAGGTTTAGTTTGCAGTCTGATTCTCGCCGGACTTTCATATGGAGAGCGCCAGGTACCCGTTACCACCAACAGAACACCATTGAACGACACCGTTACGGTGGTGCAGGATGGCTCGTTTGGGGAGGAATATTCTTGGTTCCAGAACTGACCTGCATGTTCAGAGTGTAACGATGACAGGCCACATCTATCGGGATGTCATTCTGGAACAACATGTACGTTTGTTTCGGGGTGCCATGGGTGCTGAATTTCTGTTTATGTAAGACAACGCCCGTCCTCACCTTGCAAACACTGTAGACGAATGCCTTCAATTGGAGGATATCACCCGTATGGATTGGCCAGCATATTCACCGGACTTGAATCCAATAGAGAATGTGTGGGATATGTTTGGCCGACGAATTGCAGCCCGTCAACCCCTCCCACCTGTCAACCGGAACTTCGGAGGGCATTCCTTGATGAGTGGTGTAATATTCTCCAAGATCAGATTGATAATTTGATACTCAGCATGCCTAGGCGTTGTAAGGCCTGTATTGCATCGTCCGGGAGACATACTCCATATTAACCATCATACTAACCATGTTATACTGTTTTTTGTAAATAGGTTCTTTTTTGAAATTTTCTCCAGGGAGTAAAAATCGCAATTTTTATTAATTATGTCAAACAGATTTTGCTTCTGTCTCTTTCTTTACCTGAACTTCATTATCCTTAATTTATGGACATGAGTGTACAAAAATTCGGTATAAAAAAATATTTTTATCTGAATATCAAGTCATTTAAAGGCTAATAACTTTGCTTACTTTCGGGAGGTTTACCTAGCCCAAGTACTGCAAAGCACATTTAGTTGTATTTTTTTAAAACATTTAATACATTCAAAGATTGTGTATTGAAGGATTACTATAACTAATGTACAACATGATACACTGTAATTTCTTGCTAATTGCAAATACTATTAGAGTGGTAAAGTTTTTCATAGAAACACATCCGAACACTCTCATTAAATTGAGGAAATTTAGTAACAAAATTAAGTGGAAGTGGGGGATCTACAAGTTTTCAAGTAGCCTATGATCTCGCGTAAGCCATAGCTTATACACGTGCTAAAATTGAAAGTTTCAGGTTGAAAACTATGAATTTTTAAAACAAACAAACAGATTTTCAAATTTATGTATAAGATAGTTATAATGTACTTATATATTTTCAATAAGCCACACAATATATTTTTTCAAAATATTGTATTTGAATTTATTTTAAAAAAGCCACCTTTAACTTTACTGGGGGTTATTTCCGTTTAATGAAAGAAGAATTAAAATGCATTCATACATAATAAGTTCAAATTCGTGAAAAAAAATTTCAAAATTTTTGTGATTTAGTTTCGTGTTATGCAATCTGTACTGTTTACATTTTACCCGTAAATATTCTCCCATTTTAAAAGTTGAAAGTGATTAAAAGGTTTTGTCAAGTTGACAGTAATGTTTGTTGTCCATGGCTTGTGCATGCGAAAACGTGAAATACTTTATCGTATATAAACTTAAGCTTTATCTGTGGATGAACAACATAATAAAATTTTGGAAGTAGATCAAAAATACATAGCAAAACATTTAGCACTGGTACACATAAAAAAAAAAAATTAAAATATTTGAGATTATTAAGTAACTTTAAATACCTTTTATAATACTGAAACATGTCATCAAAAAATGTGATGACATATAAAAACCCCACTATGGATCGATGGATATCAGCAGCTAAAGAAATCAGAATAAATCGATTCGGAGAAGCAAAACAAATCCAAGCACGATAAAGATACGAAATGAAAAACGAGTTGATCGACTACCATAAAAAGAAACTTATAAAAATACTTATCAAATGGAATGGGAGGGGGGGAATAATACTATAAATAATTCATGAATCAAAAGGAAATCATGAGCGGATGTTCATGAGAATTTGGCGTAGAAAATTTCTTATAAAAACAAGTTATT
This sequence comes from Caerostris extrusa, assembly GCA_021605095.1. Lineage (NCBI taxonomy): Eukaryota > Metazoa > Arthropoda > Arachnida > Araneae > Araneidae > Caerostris > Caerostris extrusa. The sequence goes on along the minus strand of BPLR01014958.1, from coordinate 22,881 downwards.
CACTACTAAAAAGCATCCGAATATCATCAGAAGCAAAATGTTGATCATAGATGTCCAATCTCTTAATTTTCCTTTTAAACCGTATTTGGACGAAAAAACCAAGATTGTCTAAAGTCGTCAATAAAATATACTATTTTAACTACAGATAATCGCAGATACAAAGGGGATAACAGAAGATACAGGCAGAAAATACAAAGGGGATAACAGAAGAGGCAGGTAGAAAATACAAAGGGGTTTACAAAAGGATATAAACAAAAGAATAACTACGTTTTCCTAATATCTGTTTTCATACATTTATAAGAAACTAGAAAATATGACCCGGCTTTGTTCGGCTACATGAAATGAAACATATTTAGATTTGGTAAATGTTATTATTATTGACATATTATTATTTGATAAACTCTAAAAGAAATTTCTTTCTGAATAATTGTCTATTAATAAAAAGAAATGAGGAAATAAAATTTAAATTAACCAACAATGAAACATCTTCCAGTAGGCAGATGTCCTTGGCCCACCATATTGCGCCATTGAAGGACAAGAAGAATATAATAATACATTTTAAACAAACAAAAAATGTATTAAAAAGAGCACAATCACATAAATTTCAAAATTTTAAAGTTTCTAAAGATATATAAGAAACTACATAGAATTATAAATCACATCACTAGATAGCATCAAACCGAAAATAAGGTTTTTTGTTAAGTTAAAATATAAGTACAAATGGTGTCAAACAATTTTTGTATCGAATTTGAAATATATATAAATAAGAATTGTATTTTCTAACATGTTCAGTTTGATAGCCCTTTTATTGAACTATCATATTACACCCTGGTTTCCAAAGTAAGAAGTTTTGCTTAAAATATCAAGGTTGGTTTTGCTCCTCTCCTCTGTCATAATATGCCAGAAACCTTCCAAATATTATGGGATGCAGCTTATAAAAACTTGTTTTGTAAGTCCAGATGCACAATAATCCATGGGAAACACATTGGGGACTTAGGTGGGGCGCATTTAAATAGAATAGCCTCAATTCCAGTTTCCCTTCTTATATATTCCAAATATAGATTAAGAGGCATGGTTGGTAATCTTATCTTGATGAAAATTAACACATTGAAGATTGTTTGGGTAAAATGAGGGAATGAATTCTTTGAAAATAGTAGTTAAAATATATTTCTGACGGTAATCTGAGTTATTTTTTAACGTTTGTTTCTACGCTCATTATTTTAAGTCTTAAGATATTCCAGTAATAATAATAGTTACCAAAACTTTCTCTGAAAAAAAAAAAATTTTAGGCTTTTTCCTCGTCATTTTCGATATTAAATCGATCTTTTTCTATTGCAATCAGATGAATATATATAAAAGCCTCATTAATTATGTTTTCTTTTTTCTATCTGCATATAATTTTCATATGCATGCAGTTGTAACCAGACTGCAATTTAATCTTTCATACAACAATCTGCCCACAATTTTACACTGAGAAACATGTTTTGACGACAGCCAATTGACATATTTTTTTTATTAATTTTAAATAAAATTTTATAATTTTGTATAAAGTTTAAGATTTTACTATGGTTCTTTTTTGGGGAGGGGGAGGTTAGATTTTTTTAAATCCTGAGTTGCAATAACAGGTGCACGTATCTTTGTTAGGAATGCGTTTTTTACCTTTTCACCTATTAAATGTAAATCAGACGTCACTTTTCTTTTTCATTAGTTAAATCATTTATTTTACGTGTAGAGATATTAACGCCCTGCTTTTCACCTTTTTTGATAATCGAATAAGTTTATTTCTCTTAATTAAACATAATTACGAATTCATGTTCTTCAGGTTTATTATTAGGTTGTATTTATTTTTAAAAGAACTGTATAATCCAAGGAAAAGAGTAAGAACTGTACCAATGGAATAATTTGAGGCAAACAGTGATAGATCATTGACATTCTTGACGTTATTTGAAATACAAAGTTAGGTGAATTTATATAATAATCCGAAGATGTCGAAATAAAAAATTAATAATTAGAAATTTAATTGTAAATAAAGAGACTTCCTAACATTACAGGTCTCTTAAACGAGTAAAGTTAAAATTGTATCAATTATTAGTATTAGTTTAGTCAAAATTATTGCTATAACTAAATTAATTATTGCAAAATTATTCCTCCTACGCATTGTGATAGCATCCCTCGTTCAGGAGAAATGGTCAGTAGACGGCCTCGAGACTCTTACCCGAGAGGAATTACAGCGCAACCACGGGCTTCTGTTGAGAAATGTTTAGTTTACAGTCTTTCATCCCGAGAGGAAATATATTTAACGCAACCATGCGTAATAGTTGGCCTACAGACTCTCATTCGGAGAGAAGTATCTTTTACACATTCTACACGCACCCGGGTACGGTATAGGGTTTTTGGCTTAGAAGAGAAATCCTTCCACGAATCTATAATTATATGTTTTTAAAAGTGTTACATACGGTACTTTTTAATTGTATGTGTGCGGTGTTTGTGGGGTGTTTGTGCGTGTGTAAATAAATTTAGGAGTTCTCCAACCTATGCCTTTGGGTTGCCCAAATCTTTCCAAGAAAGATTGAATTGATTAGAAAGTGTTTATTACTTTAATTTTTGTGATTTTATTTATTTTTTTTAAATACTGCAAAAATAACATTGAATCTTTCTTATAAGTACAAGAAGGATGTAAAAAAATCAACAGTAGCTTTAATAATACATAACCAATGCTAATTATATTAATATATTAACAAATATTAAAATTTTGAAAAAAAATGTTCTTCAAAGAGCATCAAGAACTTTTCCCATTAAAACCTTTTTAATTCTAAAAAGTAAAAAGTATGAAAGAAAAGTTTCAAAAGTCTGGATTTTTTAATAGCTGCATTGAAATAAAAGATCTCGAAAAAACTTAAATGCGTAATTCGAGTTCTTTTCACCGAAATCGATGAAGAACCATTAAGAAGAAAACTTATCGATTATCTGCTTTTATGTAACCTTAAAACTCAACATTTAAAATAACGATAAGAACTTATGAATGTAAAAATGTTCACTACAAAATATTTTATGGTTATTACCAAAGAAGAGTTTAAAAAAATTTTTTGTATCTTTTTTTCGCCATTTATTCTTTTCAGGCAGCAAATTTTCTTTAAATCAATAATGAAGGAGTTTTTTTTTAAAATTATGTAATCAATAATTCATGAAACAAAAAGTTTTTTAAATGCATTTCGAGATTTGCCTTTCCAATTTCGATGTTTTAAGGGATGTTAAGCATTAAATTTGTAAAATAAATTAAAGTTACTTTTGGACTAAAACTAAAAAAAGCACTAAAAAATGCGTGATAAACTGAGGAAGAACTATTGTCCATTTTGATTTTTTTAACTCCTAGAATTTTTTAAATGCTGATTATAATATAAAAATATAAATTATTTCGTGATAAAGCTGTAATTTCGTGTGTCTAGCAACACGTGCGCCAAAACTGCCCCCATAAGTACGTCAATAAAATAAATTGAAAATTTTTGCTCAGAAAACTATGATTTAAATTTCAACATCCTGTCTCTTAATCTACCAATTTGTACAGCTTTTATATCATTTTAAAGTACAAACATTCAAACTTCGAACAAATTTATAATAAAATTAATTTTAACATTAAAAAAGTGTATGTCCAAAAATTTTCTAAAGTGTTTTGTTCACTCAATGATCAGTATTTGATTGTTCAACTGCAATATCAGCAAATCAAATACGAGTTTGCATGATTTTCATAGATTACAAAATTGAAATGAGTTATAATAATAATGAATGATCTTCACAAATTAAATGCAGTATTTAAATTTTTCGTGCCCCCAAAGCACCTAAATTTGACCTCTCAGTAAAGCATTCTCTATCAGGATAGTTGTCAAGATGCATTTTTGTATACCGGATAATTTTGGCGGAGTACAGTACTTAAAAATTAATTTATCTAAAATAAGAATTGCAACACATCTGGTTATATTACAGCTAATTATATATTAAGATATTAAAAACAATTATGTAGCCATACAAAAGAACAGATGTTTGGCTCAATGTCAGGCTCTTTGTCTGAACCCTTCAGTGATATTATGGCCAAATTATAGAAGTTAAAGCGTATTCAGGGTTTACCACGAGAGCCTGCTATACTGTATCCACATTTTGTAATACTGTTTAGAAGGAATATCCTCAAAGTAGTATCTGGGAAGCTCAACCTATATCACAATTCTGCTTTAGCTGAATAGAAGAACTTTGACTTTCAAATTTATTGGGCTCATACCTATTATAGATAAGAAAGCTTTTCGATTCAACCTCGCTTGCCGAGTTTGAACCTGACTTCTCGCCCTATATCGGAGAGCCAAAGCGATATCCATCAAATCATTCCAGATCACCAAAAGGTATAGTATAAATATAAGATACGTTAGAAGTTGAACTGCGTAGAATCGAGAGTAAAAATCAGAAGAATTCACTTAGAGTTTTCTATTCCAATGTTTTCTTCACTTTTTTCAGTTCGTGTTTCAGTTTAACGGCTAGGTGTTTTCGTTACAATCTAACATTCTTTTCTATATATGTTCTATTGGATATTATCTATATGTTTTCTATATGTTATATTATCTATTAAATTCAATAGTTGAGATGATGTTTGTGTTACTTTCATATATTAAGACATCATAAATTATATATGCTTGCATACTTTAATACATCATACATAATGTCATACATCATAAACATATATGCTTTCATACATTTAAAAATCATACATTCTGTCATACATTAAGATATATTATATATACTGTCATACTTAAGGCATATATTAAGGTAATATGTATACAATCATACATTAGGATATCATCTTCCATACACATTAAGATAGTATGCGAGCAGTATGTTTTGAATCTATCTTTATACAAACTAAACTTGTTTCCAATACCCAAAGTTTGAGATGAAGGATTTAGGTTTTATTTTAAAATACTTAAACAAAATAAGGGATTCTTTATATCATATCAATAAATATTGAATTCCGTAATCCTGATGCTATGATGAATCACCACATAAAGATGCTTCTACTTCCGTTCATCTTTACAACCAATTTCTTTTCAGTGTTTTAAAACAACAGAGAATCGAAATAGAATTTTCACAGAATTATTATCTACTGAAATTTCACGACTTAATTCCATCCATAAATCTAACATCATTCTGGTTAGGTATGGATTCATTTGTCATGGATTCCATTCAAACTTCTTGTTCTTGTATTCACACACACAACAAAAAAAAATTCGGTTGAAATAACATGAATCCATCTGAACGTTCACTCATATAGTTTCAAGGAACATTTAATAGGTAAATGTTTCTTTAAAGATTGTAGAGATTTCTAAAGTTCTTAATCGTGGGTATTTCTTATTTTTTGTTAGAATAAATCCCTATTCAGGTCGAGTCAGTTTTGATTAAGAAATTATATTTCACTTATAGTTTCGATCCAATTCTTTTTGAAACCCCGTATAAAAAAGAAACAGACACAGATGTAACTGTGCCTGTTAACGGTGTGTTAAACATACACAGTTGCATCCGTGTCTGTAGACTGTGTTAAACAGACACAGATTTTAACCATTTAGAAAATTTTTGACTGTCATTGTGGATTTACAACGAAAATCATTAACTGATTTTAGAATGTTATTCATTATTTTTTTTTACGTGAACGATCCCTATTTTGAATATTAACTCAAAATAACTAATAGGAATGAAGAGATATCCAAACAATCTCAGTTTCATTTAATATCAAATAATTTGGCAAATATTTTTAACTAATATATTACACATATGCAAACAAAACTTGTAATTTTTTAGCTAAATTTTTAATTTTTTAGACTTTTTAAACTTCAAACTTAAAATTTTAGTATCTTTTTTTTTTTTTTTTTTATTGTCAAATCTATAATTTTTCCAAAAACATTAAATCATTATATTTAAAACTTTTATGTGCATAGTTTTATTAGAATACAATTATGATGAAATAAAAACAAATTAAATTAATTTTTTTTAATTTAACCTTTATCTAAAGCCTTTTTTCTAGAAAATTCTTAAGTGTTTAACCACTTATGCGAATCTTACAATATTATTATTATAAGTAAAAAATTTATAAATGTATTCTTTTTTCTTCTCGTAAAATTAATGATGCTGTGGTGGCATTGTGATAAATCACTCATATTCAATACCTACTAAGTTGATTGATCTTTTATAGTCATAGTCACTTTTCTGGTCATTGTTGAAAGGAATTATTTATTATACAATATCAATGCAAATAATTTGCATAACAGTTGAAAAATAAATGTTATCTATATAGTACACAATATTAAAAGTATACGCAAGTACTAAAAGTATGCTATGTTCAAGATCTATTGTAGCTAAAAGAGAATAAGTAAGAGGAATAAGCTAGGCGAATTATATACATATTTTGGCGATACGCGGGTGTTCTTTTACGATTGGTTGCCTTGGTTCAGATAAAAGATAATGGCACGGGGCAGCAAGAATAAAATAAAAAAAGAACCCTTGACAAATCGGACAACTGACAACCACAGCGTACAACTGGGTACCCTTTTTCTTCGTCATTCCGCCTTCACTGAACGATCACAGAAGCAGATAACTAACTACCTCAAGGTCGTCGAAGAGGAAAATAGCTTCGACTTTTCGACCGGCAGCCATCTAAAAATGCTTCTGGGCTTCTCCCATTTTCTGTGGTTTAAGTCAATCGGGAAAGTAATAGTAATTTCACAAAGCAACAACTAAAAATAATTGTTGTAAATCTGAAAGTTGAAGTGGAATGAAAATAGCTCATATATTCAGAGATTTTGAAAACTATTGCTGTTTGAAATATAGTTATTTATAAAAATATTTTCTTCACCAGCATACGCAAATTTTCTTTATTCATCAAATTTTCATAAGGTAAAAAAATAATACTCCAATAATTTAAACTATAAATAAGTTTAAATTATTGGAGTATTATTTTTTTAATTTACATTAATGTTTATTCAATAATTTAAACTTATTTAACTAATTAATAAATTAGTTAAATAAGTTTAAATTATTGAATAAACATTAATGCGAAAATGGAAATTAGATCTTAAAAACATTCTTTCACGACAGTAAAATTCAAAAAATAAGAAATTTTTTTTTTAATCTAATTTTTATTTTATTCTTTTTTAAATATTTATTTATTTTTTTTTAATCCAATTCACAAAATATTTAAAAATCTTCAAGATATTTTAAATTTTCAAAATAAGAATTAAAAATATATAAAAGCAAATTATTATTAATGCTTTTAAAATTGCATTTAGTATTTTTGATTAGATTTACTTTTAAAAAATAATTAAATAAAACCTAAATTAAAAGAACTTTCCTTGAAAATTATTAAGACTCTATTTTTTACAACAATGCTGTTCAACTGCGATGGAGAACTGCAACCCAATATAATATGATATGAATATGAATGCAACCCAATATGAAATTTGTCAATTTCCGTAATTAATTAAAACGTTTATTTACTCAATACAATTTATATTTTGAAATTTTAATTGTGTAAAAATATAGAAGTTAATGAAGAATTTTGAATTACCATTCTTTATTATAGTAAGATATTTTTTATTTCAGTGATTAAAATTTAATTATTATTTAAAATTGAACATTATTAAAAAAATTGAAATTTTATTATTTATTATTTTTTAAAAAAAAAATTGAACAAAAAAGTCAAAGAATAATTCTATTTTTTTTTTTTCTTATTTATGCTGTTGAATTTGTTAAATAGTTCATTGTTTACCATGTTTTAGCTTAACTACTGTTTAAAAAAATGAATTCTTTTATGTACCACTTGAAACAGTTTATTTACTCATCAAATCTGGCCCAAAGATGATAAAAGGTTGGACATCTCTGATTAAATAGTGTATTCTTTTAACTTTTATTTTTTGTAAGGTTATTACTATGCACATTTTATCAATTGGCAACTGTAAAGTTTGTATGACTTCCACTTCTGTGTTTGTATTTTTATGAAACTATGCTGCTATGATTTCTATGATAAATCCATCTATTCCATTTATTAGAAGACCGAAATCATTGGACAAATTTGAATTGTTAAACTATACCTGAATAATTTTTTATTCATTTTTTAATGATCTGTATATTTTAATGTGAAGATCATATATTGGCAAATAATAAATAGCTGTATACCTCAATAATGAGGAAAGACCGTTTAGCTTAGTTTTAACATGGAATTTTTAATTAAATTTCTCTGTGAATATGTTTAAAATATTATATTCCTTACATTGGATTTTTTCTTGTAGCTGGTGTTTGGCAAACAACAAACGAACTCCAGCTATTTAATTTTTAATAGGTTTAAAAAGTCATATATTAAAAACTTTCTCTAAATGAGGAATATATTTCTGTAGATTTTTCATGACATTTTTATAATGTAGCAAATAATTTTGATTAAATATTTCTAAATTAAAAATAAATTTTTTTTAATATAATTGTCTTAATTATATATGAAATCATTATTTAAATCTTTTACTTAAAGAAAATGGACGAAAACTAAAGATTCTAAAACTATGCATTATAACTATATTATTTTAAATTTCAAATCAATTTAATTAAAAAGTTTTCTTAAATTACTAGAAAATTGTAAAAGACTCATTACTCATGCTAATGTTGCATAAACTAATTTGAAATTTCGAAATATTTGAGAAACTGAAAATCTTAAATTTGAAACTTCCCTTTTTAAAGGCGAAAATGCTTCTGTAACAGTGAATGAGCGAGTTGGTTGCTTAAACCTTAAGTTGAACAAAATTGGATTTTAAATTTTACTTGTTTAAAATTGCTCAGTTTATTCCTCTGAGAGCGCATACACTCTATTAAGCCACGTAGAGCTACGAGCTAAGCACTTTTCAAAGTCTATTAGCATTCCTAATTGACCCTTGAGTAATGTTCGTCTGGGATTGGATGGAGGAAAATTTTTATGTCTGGAACACTGCCAAATGAGATTGGGCAAGCCGAAACATGACTTTTCTGCCTACGAATATGTTGGATTCGCTTAATAAATTTGCTTTGAAATATGACATCCATAGACAAATTAAATTTCTGCATACAACTAAGTTTTCTGAGTCAAGTTTTTGCATTTGGCTAAAAGAAAAGCGTTAAAAGAAAATGAATTTAACTTTTATAAAAACATAGCAAAGAATTTTTGGGGTGGTAATGCGGTTGGAGGAACTTTTCAATTCCTTTCTATTAGCTCACACTCTCCCTATATATATATCTTGTTCAAAGTTTCAATCGTTCATAAAATACTTTTATTCATCCACTCAAGTTCAAATAAATTTTTTTAAACTTGTAGTGGATGACACTGGTTGTTAATACAGTTTTTTTGAAATATTAATTCAGTAATTAAATTTAATTAATTAATTTTAATTTTTTTTAAATTTAAATTGCGTAAATCTACCAATAGATGGCACCAGATTAACTTAAAGAAATGAATGAAAATTATTTATAAAGGACTTTCTGCAATAGAGTGAAAAAGTAGGAATTGACTTTAAAATTTTTTTTTTTTTTTATATTACTTGTTATAATTATGGCCTCACAATAAATATCCAACGTATAATGCTAAATAGCTGGAAATCCTAATCACTGCCAATCATATTTCAACTGTCATGGAGAAGAGTACTTGGCGATACTTTGACACCGTTTAAATCATGGAAGCCATAATAAAGTGCCTTTTTATTTCCAAGAAAAGCCGAGAAATACAATATTTTCCGTTTACAGGATAAGTAGGGCACCGCACAAATTAATAAATCCCATGTTTTCCGAACAACCCTCTAATAGAGAAAACATACAAATGTAGAATTATTCCGATTTCGCCAAGTCTTTTCCGCGACAAACGGAATCGCCAAAGAACAGGGAAAAATACAACCACGGCCATTTTGTTTGCTTAGGAGAAGGCATGGCGAAAACAATAATGGAAAAATATCGCCAAATAAACAATCGGATCCCTAAAGTGCAGAACTCCCTTAATATCTAATAATAGTTTGTGATAACTGTGAAAATCAAATCGCTTTCAAGTTTTGAAATAAGTAATTGAACTGCCAAAGCCTAGTGTGTAAGGTTTAAATATTTTTTTTTGTTATTCCCATTTTTCGACTTTTGAATAATTTTCGACGAATAAAATAATAAAAATACTTAAAATAACGAGAAAATATAAAAATAAATACATTCATAACATGCAAAATCAATAAAAAGTGAATACAAGAATAAATTAGAATTATTGCTTAAAATTCTTGTATAATTCTTGAAACTAACGATATGAAAAATAAAAATAAAAAAATATCGAAATTACAACCTGATAAATAATATTCCAACCTGAAATAATACAACCTGAAAGAACGTTGCTATAACGACATGAAACTTAAACTAAGACAATCATAAAAGGATAATCAATGGGAATTTTAAACAATGAAACAATTTGAAAGCAACTAGAACACTATCCCAATAAATGAAAAATAATTTTGTTGGTCTTTATAAATAATGAATCGTATGAAATAATTAACTGAATGTATGACATAAGAGCAATTTAATATTATAGGATACTCTTTTTATAAAAAGGAAAATAATTAATAATTATTAAAATTATATTAGTAAATCAATGTAATCAATCTTAAAATAATCACTATTAAATTTTTATGCAGCAATTTATATAAATATTTTTATCATTAAATCACTTTTTTTTTCACTAATTCAAACAATAACAACATGATTTTGGTTATTTTTTGACATTGCAATTTAGCTAAAAATGCATAAATTGTTGGACAAGATAATGTACTGCATTAAAAATGGTACAGGAGCTACATTTATTTTTAAGTGTATTCTTTTTAAAATAAAATTATTCAAATAATCGTATTTCTTTTTCATTTTTCACAAATCATCTTTTTCAATTCCTTTTATTAGCTCATACTCTCCTTATTTATATCTTGTTCAAATTTTCAATCATTCATAAAATACTTTTTTTATTCACTCACTCAAGTTCAAATGCATTTTTGAACTTGTAATGGATAACAATTTATGTTAATACAGTTTTTTTTCAAATATTAATTTAGTAATTAAATTTAAAAATTATTTATTTAATTAATTTTTAGTTTTTTTAGATTTAAGTTGCATATATCTACCAATAGATGGTGCCAGATAAACTTAAGAAAAGGAATGAAAATTGTTTATAAAGGACTTTCTGCAATATAGTGAAAAAGTAGGAATTGACTTTAAATTTTTTTTTATATTACTTGTTAATGCTTATTTTCAACGGAACTTTTCAATTGCCAATTTCCAAAACTAAATCTTTGTTAAAATGATAATTTTCTACACGTGTGGCAAAAGAAGGATCTAAGAAGGATGGAATGAGAATGAATGCTGATTTAGATGGCAACGTTTAAAAAAAAACCGTTTTCTTAATACGGTATGCTAAGAAGAATATTGTACTTTAAAATAAATTTCCTAAAATTTACTAGCAATAAAAGTTTAAAAACTAACATCATTTATTTTGAATATTGATTCAAGTTACATGTATCCTCGATTTGATATAATATTAAGGAGCTAATTTATACAAAAATACTTATTCCTACAATACAAATAATATTTATTTATTTTTTTTAAATAACACTTGTTAATTATTAATTTATACAAATAATATTTATTCCTTATTGCTATCCTTTTATAAAAAAGATAAGGAAATTTTGCTTTAGAAAATCAAATTTCATGTTTGTTTTTCATTTTATAATCGTTTGAATTTTTTTAATTATTTCTATTTTTTTCTTGGAATTATAATGAGAATCGTATGCCACCGAAAACTTTAGTGAGAGATTGTATGTATTTAGAATGTATGTATTTAAAGTAAAATTCATCATTTTTGATTTTACATGTATTTTTCTTTTTGTTAAATTTTCTGAAATAATTTATGAATACTTTTGATTTAATATGTTTTATGTTACATTAGAATTATTTTTGAAACGAACAGTCTAGCATTAATATTTTCTTTAAAATAAAAAATAAAAGCTTATTAGTTTCAAATTTCAAAAACCTTTACATTCTTTTTTTCTCAGTCATATTTTCAATTGCTTCCAATGAATCAAAAAATATTTATCTTTTGCCTTCGAAATAATTTGTTAGAAATTATTTTGTTTTACATTGAATCTCATTTAAAATTAAAAAATGAAAAATATTATTTAGCAATATTTATAAAATTTAAGAAAACTCACAATCTGTGCTTTTTATTCATAAATTCTATTCTTAATTGATCAATTACTGTAATGACTTTTAAATAAATAAAATGAAATGCTAAAATGCAAAAACAAAAACAAAAAAAAATCTGGAATAATAAAATTATTATCAAAACCATCCAGGTTTTCAATCTCATGCATAAAGATGATTTTAAGTTTTTGTTCCTAGTATCATAGAAATCCCAAAAATCCAAATTAATTACAAAAAAATTAGGACACGGCTAAATCCTTGATTTGAGCAATTTTCTGAATAGAATTTCTCCATGAACTTTATCCTTAAAACGTAAAAAAGAAGTAAAAATAAATAATTCAGACACTATTTTCAAAAAGTAGATGCAATTACAGAGAAATTACAGAGAAAATGGAATTAAAATTTTATCGTAATATGTCTTCATATAAATGTTAATAAAAATCATTTCGCAATTTCCATCCATTATTACCAAATCAGTAGTATTCTGATTTGGTAATTTCGAAAACTGAATATTGTAATTTTCTGGGAGAATTATAAATCTTTAGTAATTTACAATTCTTATATTCTTCTATTTATTTATTCTTGAATAATAGTAAAATTTATTTTTCTTTATAAGAAATTGAATATATATATATATACAAACTAAAATAATTTTCAAGCTAGTAATTTCTTCTTCTAATTTTCATTTTATTACATATGTTCAAAAGAATGCTTTTCAAAATTTTGTAATATGAGATATTAATGAGTTCCATTTATATTCAATCCCAAGTTAATTATCAATGTTTAAAAACAACTTTTTCCCATTAACTTTATTTTAAAAAGAATTTGATGAGATATTTGTTTTTTTAATCCCAAAATGCAATCATATTTCAATTTTTCTAGCACTCTGCATAAATTTTTTATGTTTTGCATTTTTATTAAACTTCTAAATTAACTTTAAAAAAATCATTTGTCTTACAATATTTAAATTGAAATTGCACGAGTTTAAAAATAAAAGAGGGAAGTGCGAATAAATTAATTTGCTATCCGTGTAAAATTTGAAAGTTAATTTGTAATGGTGTGCAAAACTATACTTTTTTACATGATTTTATTTTTTTTTTTATGTGATTTTAAACTAGAAAGTTAATTCTGAATTTATTTTTTATTTTATAAAATAAACATTATAATTGAAATCCCGTAATTTTTGTAAGAGTGTGAACAAACATATTTGTTACGTATCTAAAATTTGAAAACAGTTAATGTATACAAAACATTTTTATATTCCATTTCACTTCCTTTGATCTGATGTTTGTTTTTAATTATAATTTTAGGATTATATTAAAATAAATATGTTAAATGTGCTGTATTTCTCTTTGGAAAGTTAACGAAATTCTTAGAAATATTTATATGTCTCATTTTTTTATATCTATTTTATTTTTAATAATTATTAGAAATATTAAAAGCTAGATGCAATATTTTTCATTTTCTGTGAGAAAAGTAACGATTTCGAAAGTATTTCACATTATAAATAGTTTAAAAGCAGTATTATAATTAATTTTATATTTATTCAGATAATTTCCAAAAAAACAAGTTTTTTATATTAAGCATAACTTAAGTAACTTATAGGAAATTCTTTTATTTAGATAAGTTTGGAATTATAAAAGAAGCCATCTTATAACATTTTTGCTAATATGTTAATATTTAAATTTAATTCAATAATTAATTAATTATAAATTTTGATGAATAATGTTTTTTTGAAAGATTATTTTCATTGAAATAACAGGAAATTTATTTTAATAATTTTTTTTGTAGGTATGAAATAATTTAAAAAAAATGTAATTGTTTTAAATAACTTTGTAAACTTAGAATTTAAGATTAAAACTAAGTTAATTACAATTTTGCAAAGTTAATCGATCCACTATACTTGAATAATATATTTCAATCTCGAATGCCTTTTATATAACAAAATAGTTTATTCAGGTTTACTCCATGTTTATATTTAACAAAATTTTTGACATAAAGAATTATCACAAATTTATTTTTGATTCCTGTATAAATTTAAATGTAAAAACAATTTTAAATCTTTCTTCCAAATTAATTTTAATGAAAATTTTATTACTGTTTTTTTATATGACTAATAAATATATAACAAAAAATACCACCATCAAAATTTGGATTGCTTCTATACATTAAATTTTGTCAACACCTTAGGGAATATCATATTTAAAAAAAATATCTTTTATAAAATTACTTGTTATTACAATTAAATAAATACTTTTAATTGGAGTATTATAGTACAATAATATTTAAACTTGAACTGTCACTTGAATGAAAGTTTTCAATGCATTATCTCTGCCAGTTTACTAAATTCCTTATTTTTGTACATCAAAATTAAAAAGTCATAGCGATAATTAAACGAATAAGAAAACAATGCAGCAATTTATAATACTAATTTACAAATTATGGGATTTATTCTTTTCATATGACTATTAATAATGCAAAGATTGTTTATATCTACAAAGAAAGAATAAAAAATGCATTGCTAGAATTAGAATAAAAGTTGCATATGTCATTAATCTTTTGGTAATTTGTTATTCTTAATATGGTTTGAAGATTCAATCGTGGGAATGATTGAAGAATTAAAAATTAATTTTCACAATAGTAAGAAGTGAATGCAAGTAAGAAATATTAATTCAGCCAACGTTCGTTGGGATACAATATGAACTTCTGTAACCATTTTCCAGAAGTTATTGATCGTACAAACATATTCGTAGTTAGTAAGAAAAATGCATGCTATAGATTTTAATAATATAAAATTAATGTTCAAGAATTTTATAATTTAATTAAACCTAAATATGTTTTTAAGAACCACTGGTTATTTGTTGTTTACCACTGAGCCGACTCGTGGCTCAGTGATAACGTGCACCGCTGGTGAGCATTAGGGTTGGCTTTCAATCAACTGGAGGCATTGTTGTAGACACTACTTCAAGAAACGAGGAAACTGGATGACTTTTGTGTTGTTCGGAATCTTGCCTCATTAGTCAACTTATCTGGTGGGAGTTCCCAGGATTTACTGTACAATACAATAAAATAAGCAATTCCCATACAATAAGCAATTGCGTCATAGTTCCCCTCTAAAAGTCGTACCGCTTCCCTCAAAAAGTTCTTCAACGACTCGGAGCTAAGTCAGATTTCTACGTATTGAATTCTCCATCACAGAATCTGTGATGAAGAAGTTGCACCCCAAATGCCATAATCGTGGCAACGTGCGCCGATGGTGAGCATTAGGGATCAGGTTCAATCTACTGGTGGCATTGTTGTAGACACTACTTCAAGAGACGAGGAGACTGGATGATTCATGATGTTCAGGGTTTACATCTCCATCGTTAGACAGATTACTTGGAGCTCGGGGAGTTTCCGGATTTTCTACCATGCGATACCCCTAAATGCCCTAATCGTGGCAATGTGCGCCGATCCTCCCGGAAGGCACTGCCCTCCTCTCTTCAGCGACACAGCCAATTCATATTTCTACCTACGGGTGCTCCCTCACAAAAAGAAGCTGGCATGACACCCCATGAGTAATATACTCATGGAATGAGATCCATGGGTATACTACTCATGGGGTGTCCGTCCCGAGGATGAGTCACAACACATTTTGAAAAATACGACCAAAAAGAACTACCTATAAGGTATATGGTATATGAAAATGTAAATAATTATCAAATAATAAAAAAATATGAAATAAATACCAATTTAATAAATGCAAAGGAAAAATGAAATTTTTTTTTTTTTCGTCACTAGATATAAAAATTTCTAGAAGATACCTCTTCTGACACAAATTTTATCTTGCCAGAAGTGCGTGCATTTTTCTTTAAAAAAAAATCGTTTGAATTGTACTCGACGAAAATTGTGTGACTTTTCTATTTAAATTGTAGTCACCTCACGCGTGGCAACAGTCCAAGTTTCGTTAAAGATTGTGAGTCACCTTTTTTGTTATTTCGAGTTCTTGGAGTTTTATTAATGCATTTTACTTATCTTCAGACTTGTGAATGGCGTTGCTTGAAAAAGAACGTTTAACATTTTTGAAAGAATATTAGGTTTTTTTTAAGTGTAGTAAATGCAAAATGATTATAAATGATGCAAAAAGGAAGAGTTTTTTAAATTGATTGTGAAAAGATGCAGTTACTTACTTTTAGTATAACCAACATTAATTTTAAAGATATGATTTTATTTGTTTGTTCTGTTTATAAATGAAGATAAATGTTTATACTTTATAGGACCTATATAAATCAAGTATAATAAAAATAAATTAATAATATTAAATTTAAGTACTACAGAATTAAAAATAGGGTTAATAAAAGTTAAATTTCTGAATAGTAAATAATATTTAATAATTCAAACAAATAGCGGAAATATAGCAATTATAATCATATAGTAGATTAGTAAAACGCAAAATATTTATTTACTAGAAAAAGAATAATTTTTTAAAAATAGCGATTTAAAAGAACCTTATTTATTAATTATTTTAAACAAACTGGACAAATATTTTAAACAACAAAAAAAATAATAATAATAATAAATAAACAACTAAAATAAAAAAAAAAAAAAAATGACAGATTACAAAAATTTAAATTCTAAAAAACAAAATAAAAAAATTTTTATGTTATTATTATTACTACCAAACAGTAATTGCCAGTAACTATAAAAAACAAATGTCACTCTTCAGAATTAAGAAATTCCTTTTTTAAAATTATTTATTATTATTATTATTACTGTATTATTATAATAATTATTTTTTAAAATTATATTTTCATTTATAAATTATTTTAATTATAATAAAAATTATATAATATGATCAAAATACATTTACTAAATTCGTAAGAACAAAAAATTCTAAATGGTTTTTACTGTGGCTGATATTAATTTTTATTGCCATAAAAAATAATTTTCAAACTTTTAAGGAAATTTTTTTCAACTCGGGTGTTTACAGGATACTCGGGGGCCCTGGTGGCCGAGTGGCTAGCGCTCTGGCGCTCGGTACCCCAGGTTTCGGGTTCGAATCCCGGCTGTGCCATGGATGCTTGTAGTGATTCGGAATCCACTTTAAACTGTAGTTCGGCTATTTAGCCTAAAGTGTGCACAAGATGAGCGTAGAACGAACCAAACCAGAGGATACTCGTTTTTAAAAATGTCTTTTACTTTAATGTTTTGAAAATATTTTTATTGAAAAATCAGAATAGTTAAAATTATATTTGCTGTAATTATCCTATCTCCCTCTCTTGAGAAATCTTTAATCCGTTTTTGGCGATATTTCGCTGATAACTTTTTGCAATTCCTCTTTTTTCTGCAATCTTTGTTATAAAAAGTCATTCTTGATAAATATTCGTAATACTATTCTATTCCCCCCTCCCCAAACTTCTTCCTGGCTCGTCAGGATTATGAGCAAAATAGGGAATGTTTTCCACCCTAAATCGTTAACACTGTTCCCCAAATCATTTGATGTGACAAGTATAATTAAGTTTAATCAAGTTTGACATTATAGGCACCATCGAATTGTCAGAATATATGTCATAAATACCTCAAATATTGGTATTTATGACATTGGACACAATAACCCTTGATCTAAACCTATACCATGTGATGCAGTTCGAAATCGCAATGCTCCTGCCTCCAAATTTGATTGTTGGTCCAACTCAGTGAAGCAGGCATTTGCAATATTCGGCGAACCATGAGAAAAGTGATTTGTTGTTCTTCATAAAAAAAATCACTGATCCTTGGAGCATGCATAACTAATCTCTCTATTGCGAATGGTTTATTGAAATATATTTGTAATGACTGGATAGACTCGTGATACGAAGAATCAATCGTGATATTTCAGAGCGTTTTGATATCATTTCCGAAAGTTTAGGAAGTATACGTAAAGATATCCTTTTTTTACATTTACGTATTTTTTTATCTTGTTTATATGTAATGATTAATGATGTAATGAAGATCAGGACTCAATGAGTTCTCCTTGGAAATAGGTTAATTTTTCTTGTGTAATCAAATTTCTTGCCTTTTTATTTTTCAAACATTAAAATAACCCGTGCATTATTTAGATGCATTATGCAGACTAAGTTTTCTTCCAGCCTATTTAATGGAGAAAAGATAATTTATAGGATTTTGACGGATTGTGATGCACGTGACTGGGTAAATTGTAAGCCCAGCGCACTAGAGCATTTACTATCATTTACCTGGCATTGGTGGCAAGCGGAATATTTGTCGACTAATTTGTGTTGTTACAATTCTCCCTGAAGTACGTGTCAAGCTAATAGTCATCTCGTGAACCAGGCGACAGTCATTTCTCGCAGCTCCTCGAAAGATCCATGATACACCATTGCCGATGCACTCGCCAAAATGATAAACTTAGCAATTCTTTTATTTTCTGCCTTCTATAGTATGCATCTGACTTATTTAAAGATGAAATTACCATTATCATTTACCTAGCATTCGTGGTAAGCGGAATCTTTGTCGACTGATATGTGTTGTTACAATTCTCCCTTAAGTACGTGTGAAACTAATAGCCATCTCGTGAACTTGGAGACAGTCATTTCTCGCAGTTCTTCGAAAGATCCATGAGACAACATTACCAATACTCCCGCCTAGATGATCAACTTGGCAATCTTTTTATATTTCTGCCTTATATAGTATGCATCCGATTGATTTTTATATAATAAGAGCATTTTGCATAATTAAATAGATAAATAAAGCAATCTAAAGATGAAATTATCAAATATGATACAGAATTTCTGGACATTATGTTCAGAAATATGTAGAATGGTATGAAGAAATTAATATGATGGTATGAAGAAATTGATATGATGGTATGAAGAAATTAGTCTAATAAAATTTAAAATATTTTTTTTTGCAATTGGTTTGAAAAGTTTATATAATATTCTCAAGACACGAAAGCTTTTTATTCAAGCTAATACTTTTCATAAATTTTAAAAAGCATAATTTGTATTAATAAAGTAATAGATTTTAAAAAATGCTTAATGAGGTTTCTTATCCTTAAAAAGAATCAATGAGTTTTTATTTTTTTTTTTTTCGATAACGATACCTTTTACGAGACTAATTGATGAATTTTTTCTAACTAGTATACAAAAAATTAAGGTAAGCAGGATAATTATTTCTTTTTAAAGAATTTCTATTAAAGATCATAAGAGTTTATCAAGAACAAAAAAGTTAATTAAGGAATTATTCTAATGCACCAATTCAAAAACACGATTTTACGAAACAAAAAAAAAAAAAAAGGATTATAGCTACAAATTGGCATTTAGCAACTTTTGTTTTATTTCTTAAAAGTAAAGACGTTATTAACTCAATAGATTGAATGTTATCTCCCTTTTAGAATTATAGACAACTTTACAGGCTAATTGAGAAGATTTATAAATCTGCTTTTATTTTTTTTCTGAATTCTCATTTTCGTAAATGTGCAAAGTTTATTATTTTTATAATAAATTTTACTTTTATTTATTTAAAATTTTTAAAAATTCGCAATTTCACAGTAATTCAGAATTATTTATTTTTGATTCTTTTTGTCTTTCGTTTTTTTGTCATTGCTTTTGTTAATTAACAATTTACATTTATAGGTTTAGAGTTATAAATTTACGAAATAGTTGATTGAAAAGTTAAAAAAATACTAATGATATAACTTATCAATATTTTATTGTTGTACATATTTCTAATTCCTATCTAATACAGAAATTTATTTATTTATTTTTAACTTTAAAGAAAAAAATGGCTGACTAGCATTTATTTTTCATATTATTTACTTTATCGTTTACCTTTTTTCCTTTTAGAATAACCCTTAACTTGTTTTTAATTCAAATGGTTCTTCATTCCTTATCTTGGGAAATAAGATTTTCTAATTAAATAAAAAATTTCGAATATTTCAGTTTGCTCAATATCAGAAAGCGTAACAGGCAGAAGAAGTAATATTGATGCTATATTATTCTTACTAACATCAACACCATCAAAATAGATTTGGAACGGCAGCTTTATGACCATCTACAATTCATAAGGTATACTACTGTATGAACCATTACTTAACAAACTACCTTATTAAGTAAAAATTCATAGAAAGCAGCAAGCATTGCAATCAAACAAATCAGTACTGACAATGTTAAAGTATGAATTGCATGTTCTGCTGCTGCGAATGCATGGTTTCTACTGTTGTGGATGAATTGTATTTTAGTCTAATTCAACTGGATTCATGAGATTAACAAAAGGAAAAAATACTCTGGAGGTATTTTTGGAGAGATTTTCTGGTACAGTTTTGTTTCACAGAATTTGTAATGAATGAATTTTAATTTTATAATGTTCACAGATATAACTACATCCCAAATAAAGTAACCATCAGTTAAAATAAGCTTAAAATCTCTTTATAAATGAAACTTTTTCTGAAAAAAGTTTTTTTTTTTTTTTTCAAAATTTATCATTTACGTATGTAATGGGATTTTGAAAGTTGTTTTATTATCGAAAATAATGTTCATGTATTTTACATTTATACGTTGCATTGTAATGTAGATTGGAAAACTTAAGGTGGTGTAGGAATGGTTCCATGCAGATTTTCAGAATTTTTTTAATTACATCGAGGACTGGGTCATTGTTACCATTTTCCTGTGAGCAGCCCACTACACAATGCTGTTACTCTTTTAGCACTATCCAGGGGACATGTGTAGCTGAAGATGTGCTACAGACGTGGAGTAACACTACCCTCACATTGCTAAAAGATCATTTTAGACACCACCAGCCGGAGTCGAACCCGAAACCGAGAGCCAGATTGATTTTCTGGCTCTCGGTGCTTTAATTAAATTTACATAGAATTGCTTTAGTTAATTTCGCATTAAAATCTACTACGAAAAAAAAAAACTGGATGAGTGATATGCTTGTGTCAATACTGCGGAATTTCCGACAAAAAAATCTTCATGATTGCAAGAAAAATAATATGGTAAATAATGGGACTTAGTACACTGCCTTGAGATGTGCCTGTGTGTATGCTTTTGTATTCAGAAAGTGTATCGTATAGTCCGACCCCCTAAATTATTAGTATTAGAAATTCCTTCAAAATAAGAAAAAGTAACGTGGAAGGTTAAGTCGCAGTATTTTATAGAGTATTATGCCCGCCATACCCAGTAGAATGTTTTTGGAATCCGTAATAGCTTTTTGGAATCCATAAACATTAGTACAACCACATTCCCTGTAAAACAGTTTTGATTAAAGCTATCAAATATGGCGTTAATATCATGAAGAAGTTGATGATTTGCAATATGATGAGCACGAAAACTAATTCGGTATGATATGTTGCTCAATAAAATGCTGCCAAATTCTACTTTGCAGAATTGTCTTTTAAATTATTTTACAAACATTTGTTTCACTAAAATATTTATTTCATACCATTTAATATGGAACGGGAAATATTAGGAAGCCAAATAATCATTTTCATAAATTCGACAAAACAAAAAAAAAAGCTTTTAGCCATTTAAAAGTTAGTTTAAATTTGAATGAAAACTTGTCACTGAGAAATAATTTAACAGAATTCATCTTAATGGCTATTTCTATCTATAATGGCTATAATTTCTTGTTTGTCCTATAAAAGAACTCCTTGAGCAAATGTCGTTCTTTTAAATTTGAGATACGAACATCTATTGAATTGTTTTTTATCAACTGAGTAAATCCTTTATTATTTTAGTTGAAGTTAGTTAGCTATTTGTGAATACATCTTTGTTTAATGTTAGTTTCATACATATTATTTTTTCATGACATAAAATATCTCGAAAAATTTCGAAAATATTAAAAATATTTTAAATATATTCAGTAATTATTTAAAGTAAGTATTTTCTACACAAGTAATATAAGATTTGTAAGTAATTTTTTCCTAACTTATATATATTGAAATGCTCAATACATGTTGTTTTGAATTTCAACAAAATATCTCAATAAAATTATATAACATGGGGTAAATTATTTTATACATATAAATATTTTTTACTTTTTATTCGACATTGCAGTAAAAGTAAAATTCTTTTTGAAATATTGAATGTGTTATACCTGAGACGTAATTTTTACATAAATATACCTATCTTTCGAATATTGAAATATACGACTTTTCAAAGACGTTGGTAAATTTTTTTAAAATACGGTAGGACGCATCATCATGTTATAAACAACCAATGCAAAAGAACATTGTTGCCGAAAAAAAAATTGATATTTGTTTCATAAGCATAATCTGTAAAACAATATTTCCTCCGCTCCAAGTCATGATGTTATTTCAGAACTGCTAAAACACCAAATACAATAAAGACTTTATTAATGGAGAAACCAACTGAAATAATCGAAAGTAACAAATTTGATCCAGTTTGGTTTGTCGCTCTACGGTCATTTTTTGTACACTTTAGACTAATTAGACCGGGACCTATAGTTTAACGTGGAATATGAACCACTAACAAATATCCATGCCTCCGCCAGAATTCGAACCTGAAGCCTGTGGTACCAAAGGCCGGACTGCTAGTCACTTGGCCCATCAGGCCTCCAAATTTGAGTAAAATTCATATCAAATCAAGAATCTGAAATTTTGAAGTAAATCAATAGCTGGATCTG
>BPLR01014957.1:0-43616 GCA_021605095.1 Caerostris extrusa | reverse complement strand
GTAATACAGAAATAAGAAAAATCAATGAAACGCAGGTTCTACAGACATATTGGACTTACATCCCCCTACAAATTCAAATTATGAATTTTAAAAAAAACAGCAACCAAAGAGAGAAAACCCATAAAATAAAAAATAGAACTTAAAGAAAAAGGAAAGTCAAAAGATAAGAAACCTGAAGAATACAAGAAAAGGATTAGAAGAAAACGAAGATTAAAAGTGGCTCGTCTTCTCATGAGAATACATGAAACTGATGCTTTTTTTTTTTGCAGACAATGATAAAAATAGTGGTGAATCATGTGCATTGAGACCAACTTACATCTGACATGCTAAAAGGATCATTCATTTAATCACAGATAGATCGTCTTTGCAAAGATAGCGCATAAGGTTTCAGCGGATTTTGACCTTGATGGCGAGGTTGGGTTTGGCTTGTTGCTCTACGGTCATCTTGTGCACATTTTAGGCTAATTAGACCAGGACCTACAGTTTAACGTGTATTACGAATCACTCACAAGCATCCACGGCCGCTGCCAGGATTCGAACCTGAAGCCTATGGTACCAAAGGTCAGAGAGCTAACCAATTGATTACCAGGCCGCAGTCGTTGGAGGAGTAATAGAATCTGTGTTCCCTTTTGATCCTCATCCTTCAGTATTTTCCTTATGTGAGACCAGCACCAGTTGTCCAACATGGCAAGACCCAAGATGGTTAAACTCCACTACCAACAAGCGGCCTGATTGCCAACTGGATAGCGATCTGGCCGTTGGTACCAAAGTCTTCAGGTTCGAATCCTTGCTGTGGCATAGACGTTTGCTGGTGGTACGGAATCCACGATAAAATGTAGGTCCCGCCTTTAGCCTGAAGTGTGCACAAGATGTCCGTAGAGCGATAAACCAAACCAAAAAGCTATCAAAACTGGCCCTTCTAGGTCTATCAGCCGTATATATTCATTTCATTTCTCCCTGTGGATATCCAGCCTCCTCTGAAATTAAAAGAAAAAGAAGAAAATCAATCGAAATGGGTATTCTACAGAACTTTTGAGCTCCTCCCTCTACAAATTCAAATTACGAAGTCTAAAGAAAACATAACCAAAGGGAGAAAACCCCATCAAAAGAATGTAGAATTTTAAAAAAAGGGAGAGTCAAGAGATAGAAAAAAAAAGGAAGTACAATCGTTCATCAAAGTCGTCCTCGAGTGAGATCAGCACCACGCGTTCTACACTGCAGTTCTAAGATGGCTAACTTCCACCAATTATCGAAATTTATATCATATTTTTATTATCAATTATAAAGAGGTGGTGAATAATGCTACGCATTGAGACCAACTTATGTATTACATGCTAACAAGACCATTAATCTAATTACAGATAGATGGTCTTTTTGCACCGTTTGCAAAGATTATGCATAAGATTTCAATATGGTTTGGTTTATCGCACTACTATTATTTTGAGCACACTTTGGGCTAAATAGACCGGGACATACAACCTACGGGATTCCGAACCACTCACAAACATCCATGTCACAATCAGGATTCGAACTGAAGCTTTTGGTACCGAGCGCCAGAGCGCTAGCCAATTGGCCACCAGATAGCGATCGTTAGAGGAAGAATAGAATGTGTGATATGTAGATCTTTGATTTTCATCCTTCAATATTATCCTTATGGGGCCTGAATGGCCGAGTGGCTAGCGCTCTGCCGCTCGGTACCACAGGTTTCGGGTTCGAGCCCCGGCGGTGCCATGGATGTTTGTAGTGGTTCAGAATCCACTTTAAACAGTAGGTCCCTGTCTAATAGGAGCGTTGCGGGGGCATTATTACTCCGCGTCTGTGTTTATCTTCAAGTGACACGCGCCCCCTGGGTCATGCAAAGTGAGTACGTCTGTGCAGCTCTTGCCTTAAGGCATCCAAGACGTCCATGTCTAAGTGTTTGCCACCTGCATTAGAACAAAAAAAACATTATCCTTATGTGAGGCCAGCACCACTTGTTCAACACAGCAACTTTCAAGATGGCTAACATCCACCAATTGTACTTCCAAGTCTGTCACCAATAGATATTCATTCCATTTTTCCCCAGTGGATATCCGGACTCCTTTGAAAGGAAAAGAAAAAAAGAAGAAAATCAATCGAAACATGGGTTGCAGAAACATTTTGAGCTCATCGCCCTACAAATTCAAATTACCATGTCTAAAAAACCACTAACCAAAGAGAGAAAATTCAACACAAGAAAGTAGGATTTAAAAAAAGAAAATTCCTTATATGGGAAATCAGGAAGATCACAAGGGCAGAAGTGCAATGCTATGCAAGAAAACGAAGATTGAAAGGGACTCGTCTTCTCATGAGAATACAGGGAACTAGATGCATCTTTTACCGATGGTGATAGAGATGGCGGTGAAACACGCATGCATTGCTACCAACTTACGTCTGACATGCTAAAAGGACCATTCATCTCATTGCAGATAGATGGTCTTTTCTGAAACGTTTGCAAATACTTTTTCTTTCTAATGCAGCTGGAAAACACAGACAGTTTGTTCCTGGATGCCTTAAGGTAAGCGCTGCACAGATGTTAATCACTTTGCATTACCCAGGGGGAGCGTGTAACTTGATGGTAAGCCACGGAGTAACAATGCCCCGCAACGCTCTACGATCCTATTAGACCGGGAACCTACAGTTTAAAGTGGATTCCGAACAACTACAAACAACCATGGCACCGCCGGGACTCGAACTCGAAACCTGTGGTACCGAACGCCAGAGCGCTAGCCACTCGACCATTCAGGCCCGCGTTTGCAAAGATTGTCCATAAGATTTCAACAGATTTGACCTTGATGGTGATGACAAATTTTTTTGCCATTGCAAAAATCGGGATGAATCAACATAATTTTACTATATGAATTCCCAATTATATTTCTATAAATTTAAAAATTTGCTGAAAAATTAAAGTAAATTAAAAATAAAATGTTGTCTAAGTATGTTTTGCGTTTTTGTCGAGATAACCGGTTTGCCTGATGGTCAATTGGCTAGATATCTGGCCTTTTTGGTAGCACCGGCTTAAGGTTCGAATTCTTGGCGGTGGCATGGATGTTTGTGTGTGGTTCGAACCCCCGTTAAACTGTAGGTCATGGTCTAATTAGGCTAAAGTGTGCACAAAGTGACCTATAGAGCGACAAACCAAACAAAATCTAGATATATGGTTCAGCCACCTCTACCTTAAACTTGAACCTTTTTATTTTGCACTTAAATAAATAATTAGGGAACGTTAAATTTATCTATGTACAATATTTTACAATATTTATACTATGACTTTATTTGTTACATTTTGAGCGCTAGAATGGAGTTATTCATTAATTAAGTTAGATATCCAGTTTTCTAAATCTTTCACCTTTATTGCATGTGTTTTTATTTCATTATTTTATTTTTATTTATTCTTTTTATCAACTCTAAGATAACAACTATCAGAAAAATCAGTTAAAAAGATGTAACATTCCATTTTAAATAAAATCAATAAAACTTAGAAGCAATGAGTTTATTCAGGCCAAGCAGACGTTATGTTTATAATCAATTTTAAAAGTACATTAATTTTATATGTAAGGTAAAACCGTTAATGGATAAATATTATAAAGCAAATTAATATTTTTAATTAAAATGCATTTGGAAAGGCATTTTTTTCCTCTGATAAGAAACGCCATTTAATCACATTTTATTCAGTTAAATATTTACTTCATTCAATAAACTTCTCCAACTCATCTGGATCATAATAAATTCAGGAATGTTTTTATTTCTTTTGCATTCTGAACGTTTTATTTCAACGATTTCTTCAACTTTAGTTTCGATAACCAAATTGAATGTTGGTTTGACATGTGGGCTCAATTTTTTAATATGCGCAGCTAGTGTGCAGAAAGATTCAGGTTCGTGTCCACTGCGAATGTTTGTTGTAGTCACTTGTTTCAGCAACGAGGTGAGCCTGATGGCCGAGTGACTAATGCTCTGGGGGGCTTGGTGTCACAGGTTTCGGGTTCGAGTCTCGGCGGTGCCATGGATATTTGTAGTGTTATAAGTTTGAAATCTACTTTAGGCCGTAGGTTCCGATCTAATATGATTGTAGAGCTTTGGGCGTATGGCTGACAGCCCTACCCCATAAAAAGAGAGCAACTCCTGTCTCGAAATCTGCCAGTAGGCAGACGGCCTTGACCACCATGGGGATGTTGCGTCAATGAAGAAGAAGATAAATAACTCATTCAAATTCTCATGAAACACGATCATAATGCATTTACACACACCTTTTTTGTTGTTGTTGTGACTAATTCTCAGTGTCCGGCAGTACGGGATGGCTACCCCATGAGTGGTCGTTCATGGATGGAGGGAAAGGGGGCTGCAGCTTCTGTTGTGATGGAGCGTCTATAGGTAGAAGTCTGACTTGGCTCCGAGTCGCTGAAGAAAGAGGACACTGTCGTCCTGGAGAAATTTCAGGGACACTGCCCTGCATTTGTGTATCGTAAGAAAGAAAACCGGAAAACTTTCTCGAGCCAGTTTAATTCACAAGGCAAGAGGCTGAGCATCACAAATGCTATCGAGTCTGCTCGGGTTTTGAAACAATGTCTACAACAAATCGTCAGCGGATGGAACTTCAGCCCTAATGCCCATTTGCGGCACAAGTTTGCCACAAGTTTTTTTTTTTTTTTTTTTTTTACAACGCTGACAAATTTAAACTTAAAAAAACGACTTTTGAAAATGCAAGAATAAGTTTGATCAATATTTTTTTACAATTCTGATAAATGAGTTTTCAAAATTCCAAACACATCTGCATGGAACAAAATCCACGACTTAAATGAATAGAAAGTTTTAAAAAACGCTGACATAACAGGTGCTTTTCCAGACAAAGACACAACATGATGCTTCCGGGAGAAAGACACATTGCATACAAAAGTTTAAAGACAAACATATTCGAAGAGTTGAATATAAAAATGCTTTTAACAGAGAGAGTGACTTGAATATAGAAAGAAATTATTTAAATTCTGCAAATCATCATACTTTTCTCTTATAGATGTATTTTATCGTTTTTAAAATTATATACAAATAAAATTTAAAAACAGGAATTATTTTGTAATTTTCGATTACAAATTGGAATATAATAAAAAATTTCGTGGATACTTTTTAATAGAATTTTTCTTATGCCTGCGCTTTTATGGATTTTCAAATATTCAGCACGATTTTATCCATAAATATTATTTATGAAATAACTTTTTAGTATAATAATTCTAATTCATATTATCATTTTTATTTATAAATTAAAATATAGGTAGTTAATTTAAAAGTTTCCTTTTTCTTCCATAACCTTAGATCTTTCAGTACGAGTTCTCTTCAGTACGAAAAACTCTTCCTGGTATTGCTCTTGTGCAGCAAGGATGAAACCTTTTTAAATCGCATATATTCACATGTTCGCAGTCCTTTTGTATATATATATATATATATATATATATATATATTGAAACCAACATCAAGAAGAAAAATGCAGAGGCAAATAAGAAATTATGTACAGAAATAAGGGTGAGAATAATATTGCGCAGGAAGCCAGCAGGAAAAAGTATTGTTGGAAAGTAATTATAGTATTTTAAATATAAGGTAGCGTTACGCCATAACTACTATAAATCATGTTATATTCGCTTGCTAAAAGAGTACATCCCAGTCAAAATAAATCTAGCGAAGTATTCCGATAACATGAAGAAGCCAAACTTCAATTCGTTAAAAAGCGGTAAGGTATAAAACTAATAAATAATATTAAGTAGAACAGAAGGTAGTACAACCTTCTATTCTACTAATATTATTATGTAATAATATGTTTATGTATATATATATATATATATATATATATATATGTATATACATTTATTTTGATTTATTTATACTATTACTAATAGATTTATTTTGATTTTGGTGTACTCTTTAAGCATGAGAAAATAACATTATTTATAGTAATCTTGATATTTTCTGATAAGGTTATCTTATATTTAAAAATACTTTCTAATAATAATTTATTTTGTTATTTCCTGCACTAAATTATTCGCAGAAATGTCTATTTATATATTTCCAATTTTCATTTGCGTCCGCAGTTTTTTCCCCCTGTAATTTTCGATTATAATTGGGAATATAGCAGACATTTTCTTGTTCTTGAATGTCTGAGCTTTTATGGATTTTCAAATGTTCAGTTAAATTCCCAGAATATTTCTGTTCATAAGGATTATTTATGAAACAATGTTTTTATTATATTAATTTTGATTCATGTTATTTTTCTATTTATTAATTAAAATTAAATAGGTAAATAATTTAAAAGTTCCTTTTCTTCCATATCCCTAGATATTTTAGCAAGAGATAATTTTTTTTTTTCCTTTTTAGAATTATGCGTTTCTAACTATTTCTTCCATGATTTCTTATTACAGAGCAAATATCTGAATTTTTAAGCTTTCGTCATTTTCAGTACAAAAATTCATTTTGGACATTCTTCTAAAAAATAAATCTGCATTGAGTTAAAAATTATGCAAATGAAACACGGTTTTTCTGTTGGTACTTTTAAGTCAAGTGAAAACTTCTTGATTCAAAAACAGCTCCCAAAAATTTTTCAATAATTGTTAATTTCAACTTCATGTTCTCTTATTTTTTTTTTTTTAAGTTTAAATTTACTTTTAAAAAAATTGAGATTCTTAAAAAAAAACGAAACTTTCATTTATTCATTTTAGTATATCATTCGTCTAGTAGCACTTGAGTTATGTAGTTGATGAAAAATGCAAATACTGGAACAAAAAAATATGTTTATTTCTTAATTTTCATAATAAAAAAATGTTTTTTAATGTTAAGAGTTGAGCATCTGGAGTTTTCCGTTTGGGAATTGGATACTTCACTTAATCTCTTTCCTTTGATGTTCGGTGAATTTTTTTTTTTCTGGAAGACTTAAATTGCAGGAAAAGATGAATTCCGCTGAACTTTTAAATAAAAAGGAGAAATATACATAAAAATGTAAAATGTGCACAGTTTTGGTATGGAGAGTTGAGGTTGTTTTCTTTTATCCAGATAAGTATTTCAGAAATTAAAATTTTTTTCTTGTTTCTGCAAGTTTAAACATTGCAGAAACATTTCATCCACCTACTTCTTCAAAGGAAGTGGTGTGATACGTGGCCCACGAAGTAATTATCACTTGCAAATAGTTCATTTTTATTTGATGTCGCATGTTCTGTTTGGGTATCTTCAGTTCGGTCTCATGACATCTTAATTGCATTCATTAGTTTTTTTTTGTTGAATTTTTGCTGTAATTTATAGATATCAGTTCATTAAAAAAGGAGAAATGTCGCGTTCCGTTAAAGAAACTGCTTAATTTTTTTAATAACCTCTTTTTTCTGCTCTTGTACTCAAACACAAAATACTTTAGTGTGTACTAGGCTGCAAGCAAAGATCTTCATGACATTGCTTTTGTGCAGCAAGGAAAAACTTACTTCTTAAATCATAGATCACATATGTTCGCCAGCCTTATGTACATATATATATATATATATATATATATATATATGTACATAATATAATACAATACGTATATGTACATAATATAATAATACAATATGTACATATATATATATATATATATATATATATGTTATGACTCATCCTCAGTATTCTGCAGTGCGGAGTGAAGGAAAAGAGGCAACTTCTGCTGTGATGGAGCAACGGGAGGTAGCAGTCTGACTTGACTCCGTTTAGTTGAAGAAGGAAGACTTTTTAAGGGTAAACTACCCTACATTTGCGTATCGTATGGAGAACCCGGGAAAACTCATATCAGGTAATCCGACTCCCCGAGATAAGATCCCAAACACCATCGAGTATCCTCGTTTTTTAACAGCTTCTAAACTAAGCAGATGGAACCTCACTAAATCTCACTAGCGTTACACGCTGCCACTGAGACACGATAATTGATAATTATCAATTATAATAATATATCAGTGAAATAATAAATGACTGATTTATTATTATTTCCTTTTTCTTCTAAAGATATTTCTATAGTCACTGAGAGTCACGAGTCGGGCATATACTTATATAAAATACATACATCAATAGACATACTCAAATATCAAAGGGAAAAATTGCAGAGCAATTAAAATGAAATATATAACAGCAACTATAGTATGTTAAATGTTATCAAAGAATAACAAGACTACTTTAAATCATATTATTTTCTGTTGTTAAAAGAGTACATCAAAGTCAAAAGAAATCTAGCGATGTATTTCAGTAACATGGAGAAACCAAAGTTCCTTTTGGTAAAAAGCGGTAAGGTATAAAACTAATGAATAATTATTATTCAAATTGTGTAAATAAATGTTCAGTCGTATCATATATATATTTATATATGAAAATGACTGGAATCTTTTTAAGCAACCTGCTACTCTGCCTTATAATTATGTATTAGTTTTATTATAATTATTCTGTTTTTATAATAAATAATTATTAAATACGTTGCATAAAAAATTGCAGTCACATTCATGATACATATGAATAAGGACTGCAATTTTTTATACAACTAATTGCTCTGCCTAATAAATATTTATTACTTTTATACCTTACTACTTTTAAAGAAAGAAATTTTTCTTTCTGCATGCCATTGGGATACGTCGCAGGAATTTGTTTTGAATAGGATATACTCATTCAGCAAGCGAAAATAACAAGGTTTATGGTATTCTGATCCTTCTTTGAAAACTTATCTTATATCTAACATACTATAATTACTTTCTAACAATAAGTATTACTGCTTATTTCCTGCACAATATTATTCGCACCCTTTTTGTGTTTATATTTTTCTTATCTTATTTGTCTCTACATTTTTTTCCTTGATGTTTGAGTAAGTCTATCTATTTGATGGTATGTCTATCGTTATATATATTCTATCTATATATATATATATATATATATATATATATATATATATATATATATATTTATATATATATATTTATATATTTATATTTATATATATATATATATATATATATATATATATTTTATATATTTATATATATATATTTATATATTTATATTTATATATATATATATTTATATATATATATTTATATATTTATATATATATATATTTATATATATATATTTATATATATATTTATATATATATATTTATATATATATATTTATATATATATATATATTTATATATATATATATTTATATATATATATATATTTTATATATATATATTTATATATATATATATTTATATATATTTATCTATATATATAGAGATAAATAGATACAAAGGCCTACGAACATATGAACATATGCGACCTGTAATTTAAAAATTCATTCTTGCTGCACAAGAGCAATGCCAGGAAGAGTTTTGCAAGCATCCTACTAACTTAAAATATAGCCTATATACTAAAGAAATTATTATTTTTTTTTGCATTTAAGTACAAGAACATAATAAAAGTTATAAATAATTAAAACATTTTTCTTAACGCAATACCACATTTATCTTCTTTTAATAAACTGATTTCCTGTGCATAACAGCAAAGTGCATTAAGAAAAATAAATGCATGCATTTAAGATGTCGCAAGACCGAAACGAAGATACCCAAATAGAACATCCAACATAAAATAAAAGTTAAACATTTGCAAATGATAATTACTTCGCAGGTAGCTTTTCACACCTCTATCTTTGAAGAAGTGGATGGATGAAACGTTTCTTCAATTTTTAAACTCACTGAAAATTGCCATTGCAAGAAAAAAAATTTAAATTTCTGAAATACTATCGGAATAAAAGGAAAACATAGTCAACTATCCATACCTAAACTGTGCACATTTTACATTTTTATGCAAATTTCTCCATCTTTTTATTTAAAAGTTCAGCGGAATTCATCTTTTCCTGTGATTTAAGTCTTCCAGAAAAATAAAATTCACTGAACATCAATGGAAAGAGATTAAATGAAGTATCAAATTCCGTAAACGAAAAACTCCAGATAAAAAAAAGCATGTTTTTATAATAAAAATTTAGAAATAAACACATTTTTTCTATACATTATTTGCATTTTCCCCAACAACTTAACTCAAGTGCTTTTGGGTAGAATGATATACTGAAAAAAAAAAAATAAATGTCAGTTTAGTTTTTTTTTTTAAAGTACATTTAAATTTAAAAAAAAAAAAGTGAAGAAGAAGTTAAAATTAACAGTTGTAGGAAAAAAAATTGAGCTGATGCTGAATTACGAATTTTTCACTTGACTTAAAAATGCCAACAGAAAAACTGAGTTTCATTTGCATAATTTTTAACCTAATGCAGATATATTTTTAGAAGAATGTTCAAGAATAAATTTTTGTAGTCAAAGTGATGATGTTTAAAAATTCAAATTTTTGTTCTGTAATTAGAAACCTGGGAAGAAATAGTTAGAAATACATAATTCTAAAATTTAAAAAATACTATATCCTGCTAAAGAATCTAGGGGTTAATGGAATTATTATATATCATACAGTGTTTATAATTACAGTGACTCTATCAGAACCCTCTAGAAGCCGTTCTACCTAACAGGTTTTGATGAAACTTGGTACATATGGCATATGGACCACGGGGAAAAGATTTCTGCAATAAAAAAAAAAAAAAGTTCAAACTTTGACTACCGGAGAATTGTTGTGCCTAAAGAAAGACAAAAAAATTTATCAGAACCATTAAAATTTATTCAAATACAGAATATGCTCAACATGTGCTCCATTGATATTAATTCCGTGTTAAAAGCGTATTATAGCGTGTTCAATGATAGAGCGAAGAAACTCTCGAGGAATTTCAGCAACATGGCATGTAATGTTGGAGTTCAACACAGGTAATCCTAATTCCTCTTCCATAAACACGGTCTTTTAAGAATCCCTCAACCTGAATTAAGTTGGGTGAACGTGGAGTCCAGGCATCCGGAAAAGCTCTGAATATTGCACAATTCTCGCCAAAGTTAACACGAAGCAGTTCAATGACTTGGTTCCCAATGTGAGGAGTTGAACCATCTTGCATGAAGACAGTGATCTGCAAAACATTGCCGTTCCTGTAAAGCAGGAATGACCTGTTGTCGAAGGAATTCACTGTACAGTGCACTCGTGACAGAGCACGTTTTAGGAGCTTGAGGAGTGGGAGTTTCAAATAAAAACTGTCCGAGGATAAAATCAGCAGTAAATCGTCACCATGCAGTCACATAATCAATCAGAATGCTGTTATTATTAGAAGCGCACGATATGCGACAATTTTGATTATTCACAGCTCCATCTAAAGAAAAGCAACTCCTTTCATTGGATGCCAAGTCAAAGAAGTGCTTCATGCTAACTTTCGCGAGAATCGTGTAATATCCTCCTCGTTCTCCCGACTTAAATCCCTGTGATTTCCGGTTGTGGAGATTCTAAAAGATCGTGCAAATTCGTCAAATTCCTCGAAAGTTTCTTCGCTCTACCCTTGAACTAGCTACAATGCTCTTTTTACAAAAATTGAGGTCAACGGAGCACACGTTCAGCATATTCTGTACTTGAATAAATTTTAATGGTTCTGACAAATTTTTTGTCCTTCTTCATTTTTATAGCAGAAAGGCCCATTCTTTATAGCCCCTTGGTACATATACTGTTTATACCAAGTTCATCAAAGTCCGTTAGGTAGTACGGGTTCTATAGGGATCTGAATAGGGTCGACATAATTAAAATCCACCCTGTACTATAGTTACTTTCTAATAATAATTTTTTGCTGAATTCCTGCACAATATTATTCGCACCCTAGAAATGTATATATTTCTTCATTTTATTTGCCTCTACAGTTTTCCCTTGATGTTTACGTAGGTGTATCGATAATATATATATATTTCACAAACAGTTCATGTAAAAACAGAATTGAATATATATATATATATATATATATATATATATATATATATATATATATATATATATATACAATTCTGTTTTTACACGATTTTGATTTAACCTTAAGAAAAAAAAATAATTCCCTTTTTTACACGACTTATTTTGATTTAACACAATCGGCCCAAGTTCGAAGACGATAAGTTTGCTTTACTTTTATTTTTATAACTGTGACATTGGAGCCAAGGAGTGTAGTTCGATTCCTTAGTAGTTCTTTGTTCCCCGAATTTTATAATCTTTTTTTAATGCAGCTGGCAAATTTTTAGACAGCTGTCTTGGATGCCTTAAAGGCAAGCGCTGCTCAGACGTTACTCACTTTGCATTACACAGGGGTCCCGTGTAACTTGAAGATAAGCCACGGACGCGGAGTAACAATGCTCTCGCAACGCTCTATGATCCTATTAGACCAGGACCTACAGCTTAAAGTGGATTCGAACCACTACAAACATACATAACACCTCCGGTACTCGAACCCAAAACCTGTGGTATCGAGCGGCAGAGCGCTAGTCACTCGGGCATTCAGGCCCGCGTTATAATCTTAATATGGAATTTTGTTTAACTTCTATGCATTTTGAGTTTGGTGTTCAAAGTGAAATGTACCTTTTGATTTTTATAAATCGCTGTTTTATTAATTATAACTGAAATATTTTTCAGTAGCTCTTACATAATGTCATACAACCCATCTTTAACAAAAACAGAAGAGCAAAGTGATCTCTTTGGATATTAAAATTCATATTTTAGATTGCCTTGCAACTGGACAAATGCGATGACTGTAGGAAAGCATTCTGGTCAAGAGACTCGAATTTAAAATTCTTTTGAATATAGACAATGAACCCGACCTTCCTGTCTTAGATCATCCAAACATGCAATTCGCGCCTAATACTACATTCTTGATACAACCTTTACATCAAGGTATAATTGCAACATTTAAAACAAACTACATAAAATCTGTTTTGGACAAACTGAACGATGAAATACTAGCAGTCATTGATATGTGAAAGAAATTTACAATTATGTATTCTATCAATAAAATTGCATTACTGCTAGCTGAATTACAACCACCAACTTTGATTACATGTTGGAAAGCTGTTTGGCCAGACTGTATTAAAATAAAGATCCTTTAATTCCTAACACGACCGAATTTCGTGTTCATGAATCAGTGACATGTTTTTTCTTTTACAAATGACGATTTACTTTCTATCATCAATACGCCATCTTTATGAAATATAATGTTTAATATCCCAACATGAAAACTCATGGTATATTGTATTACACTGAAGTGACAAAAAGTCATGGGATAGCAATATGCAAATTTTCAGATAGCAGTAGCATCGCGTAGAACAGGTCTAAATGCGCAGTGCTTTCGCAGAGCTTTCATTTCTGTTCAAGTTATTCATGTGAAGAGGTTTTGACGTGATGATGACCGCACGACGGGAATTAACAGACTTTGAACGCGGAATGTTAGTTGGAGCTAGACGCATGGGTCATGCCATTTCGGAAATCGTTAGGGAATTCAACATTCCCAGATCCACTGTGTCAAGAGTGTGCCGAGTATGAAATTCCAGGCATAACATCCCACCACGGACAGCGCAGTGGTCGACCGCCTGCACTTAACGACAGAGACCGGCGACGTCTGCAAAGAGTCGTAAATTCTAACAGACAAGCAACACTGCGTCAAATAACCGCAGAAATCAATGTGGGACGTACAAGGGACTTGTCTGTTAGAACTGTGCGGAGAAATTTGGCTTTCTTGGGCTATTCCAGCAGAAGACTGACTGGAGTGCCTTTACTGACAGAACGACATCGATTGCAGCGACTCTCGTGGGCACGTGAGCATATCGGTTGGTCCTAGATGAATGGAAAACCGTAGCCTGGTCCGATGAGTCACGATTTCAGTTGGTAAGAGTTGATGGTAGAGTTCGAGTGTGGCGCACACCCCACGAAGCCATGGACCCAAACTGTCAGCAAGGCACTCTTCGAGCTGGTGGTGGCTCCGTAATGGTGTGGGCTGTTTTTTCATGGCATGGACTTGGTCCTCTGGTGCGACTGGACCGGACAATGCTTATGTTCAGCTACTTGGAGATCACTTGCAGCCCTTCATGGACTTCATGTACCCAAACAACGATGGGATTTTTATGGATGACAATGTGCCATGTCACCGGCCACAACAGTTCGCGATTGGTTTGAAGAACATTCTGGACAATTCCAACGAATGATCTGGCCACCTAGATCGCCCGACAGGAATCCCATCGAGCATTTATGGGACATCATCGAGAGGTCTGTTCGTGCCCAAAATCCCGCACCATCAACGCTTTCACAATTATGGACGTCTATCGAGACAGCATGGCTCAATATTCCTGCAGAAGACTTCCAACGACTTGTTGAGTCCATGCCACGTCGAGTTGCTGCACTTCGCCGGGCGAAAGGAGGGCCGACACGATATTAAGAGGTATCCCATGACTTTTGTCACTTCAGTGTATTTTCTGGTGATTTCTTAGGATTGGATTTCTTGGACTTTCTATTTTTCTATAGATGCAATATATATTTTTCTACTCGTATTCTTTGGGAACGTATCTATTGGGTAAAAACAGAATTAGTTGTATATATATATATATCCTTGTCCTGCTGATATATCGTATAAGTCGAATTATAATTAGGGTTGGCCATAGTCTGCATTTTCCTTGCGGCAAGTACTACTTTGAGAAATAAATTGATTCAATGGAGATTGTTGCATAATCAGACATGCAGTTGATGTTTTCATTGTGGTACATTTTCTGCGTTCGACGTATGTTGATTACTACAGAGTTGATGTTTCCAAAGTACTACACGATCTGCATATTCGATGTATATTGATTTACTACGTAGTTGATATTGCATAATCGTCTACTCGATGAAAGTATAGACAGACGTACTACATAGTTGATGTTTTAATATTTATTTTTTCAATGTTAGATGTTGTTTCTTTTTCAATCTTCTGCAACGACGAGTACATTCATTTTCTAATTTTGAGGCAAACTCAATTCCAAACTAAAGTCATCACTCTTTATAGAATCTTGAGTGATAGGAATATCGGAATGGAGAACGTTAAATCCACAGGCAGTAAAATCTTCCCGTTACGCTCGGAGAGGGGGATGGGAACATCTCCTATATGCCGTCAATAAGCGTTATTGTTCAAAATAGTGGAAATAAATCATTGCACGTGTTTTGAAACATTTTGAGAATTTAAAAAAATCTATAAAAACATTCTTTTAATCTCACACGGCATGATACTGTGATGAACTATTTTTAAATATTAATTTAATGTTTTTAACTACTTTCCCCCTTTTAACTGCTAATAAAAGTTAGTACAGAACTTAAATAGTTTCATTTAACCTTAATGGCTTTCTAAAATTTAATGTTAAGTATGCCAAGCAAGTTTAAAATACAAAATTTTAAAAACATTTTAATAACTATGTTTCTTAAATGTCAAAAAAATTTTTACTTAGCTGTGACCACCAGATTTCAAAATTTTGTTTTAAATTAATAGTTTGCTTTAAGTGCATCTATTATCAATACAGGCTCCTTACCTCTTCAATGTCATCTTCCAGCTTTAAGAAAATTAGCTTAATTATTTTCGATTTCTTTTTTTTTTATATTTAGCTGAAGGCTCAGTTTATCGTGTATTATTACTTTGAGCAAAAGGAAGAAAATTAATAAATATAGATTCAGTCCATTTACATTAACTGACGTTTAATGGTTGGTTAGTAGTGAAAGATAAAACTGCAATAAAAGGATTTTTTTTTTTTACTTCCATGTTATACGAAAGTATTATGTGTTTTATAAATTTTAGTTTTTGTTTATTGAAAATTAATTATTTCTTAAAGGATAATTAATTATTTAATCATATACAAATATACTGAAGTGATAGTACTACTATATTTATGCTTATACCAATGGAAATTAAAAGATTAAAGTGTCCAGTTTTGATATGCATTTATGATTTTGATTTTCTTAACTTTGCAGTTTAAATTAGCTTTAAAAATCATACATATTAATTTAAATATGCGATACAAATTTACCGATTATCATACTTTTTACGACATTTAAAAGGAAATAGAATCCTAATGTGTGTAATTATTGAAACAGATAAGATCATAGAATCAAGAAATAAAAATTGACAAGAAATAAAAATACTCGACTGAAAAATTCAACCTTGTTATCAGATCGATTCGATCTGACAGTATTTATTATACAATCATATAATAGGACGGTTTTGGACTATTAGAACGGTTTTATAATAGGACGACTATTAGAACAGCTATACAGCACAGTTCTGGACTGGAATTATTAGAGACTATTAGGACAGTTCTGGACTTAACAGACAATTAGACATCAATTTCAAAGAAATAGAGAAACCATCGCTAACCAAAAAGTCCATTTCACCAAAGAATTACGTAATTCCTAATATGATACAGTATTCCTCATTTATGATTTCTAAATATGATACAATATTCATCATTTATGATTCCTAAACATGACACAATGTTCATCATTTATGGTTTATAAATATATATTCCTCAATTATGATTTCTAAACATGATACCATAATCGTCATTTAAGATTCCTAAATGGGATACCATATTCATCATTTAGGATTTCTAAGTATATAACTATCCCCTATGATTTCTAAACATACTACCATATTCAATATTTCTGATTAACTATGGTACCAATTCATCATTATAATATTAATATGGTAGTCAAAACCTCCTTTACGAATATCTGAACATCCCTCCACAGGTGCAAACAGCCCCCCGCAAGGCCTACATGCGGGCCGTCATCCGTCGCAATCCGAACCACAGGTACACCTGCAGGACGAGGGGCCTGTCGCAGACTTCCGGTACCTATTTTACTTGTAATTAAATACAATTCGTTTTTTAATTTTCCAATTGGCAAAATTGTATTAGAATAATTAGCAACCCTTAACCTCTGAACATTGAGAAGCATTATCAACAACACCAGTTAATTAATTTAACAGTTGTGGAAAGTCAATTTCAAATGGAGTACAAACGTCTTGTTAAAGCAACCAAATAAACTGCCTACTCAATTCCGCGATAATTGAATGGTAAGTATTGTTCTTCGAAATTCAATTCAATTCAATTAATGACTGCCCCATTAGCTCCAATTAAACTGCATTATTAAAATACATACAAGCAAATTGTTAATGGCGATAATTAAGGTTTGTAAACGTTCTGTGAAGTTCAAGAACTGGATTTTATTATTCCATTCTGTTATCACATTTGATAATTAAAACGAGAATGTTTTGAATGTTTATTTATTTATATTTTGTATCCATTATAAAGTTTTATAAATTCTCTTATTATAAATATTAAATATTTATTTAAAACGGATTTATAGTGCAATACGAAGATTTTTAGTTTCAATCACTTTAAAATAAATAAACTTCGACTACCAATAGTGTAGAAATGTAGATATCTGTTTTAACAACGGAAACGGACGAATCTATTACCTATTACGGGTATGAATCAGATGTATAGTATACCACGCAAAACAAATTGACAAAATAAAACTCAATTGGTATAGCAGTTTTTTTCTGTAAATTTTCTTGTTGGTATTATGCATGATGTTTTAAAAGACGCAAATCAAATGTTTGATTTGTAATAATTAAATTTCAAATTAGAACATGTATGAAAAAAAAAAACATACGAATAAATAAATTGGTGCAGCAATTAAATAAAAATATTTATTAAAACGTCGCAAATTAAATAAAATTATTTTTTATAATTCAGAACTTGTAAATGACAAAAATAGGTACATTTTCAAGTACAAAACTTTTACATAAAACTTTAAAATTTTCAGGTACACAAAATATCAGGTACAAAACTTGCACATCACAAAACAGGTACATTTATCAGGTACAAAACTTGTACATGTTAAAAGCAGGTACATTTATCAGGTACAATCATTGTACCTGATAAAATAGGTACATTTATCAGGTGTCCTGATAAATGTAAAAATTCAAACAAACAAAACAGGTCTATTTATCAAGTACAAAGCTTGTTCCTGACATAGATATAATCAAAATGCCAACGTTATACAGAAAACCTGTTTATTGTACATTTATAAAAAAGACAAATAGTTATTTAAAAATCATTCCAATCTACAGTAATATTTTTGATAACCACACATTTTTAATTATTTGGCATACATATTTTTAATTTTTGCACAGTGCTTTTGATCTACTTGATTCATTTCTGAAGCATCCCCGTAGACATAATCAGAAAAAGCCAGCATTAAAAACTAACCTGTTTACAGTGCATAAGGACAAACACGAATACTCTTCACTCTAATTTCTATGGATTGAATCCATTCAAGTAGCAATTTCGAAATACACGTTGCATTAAGAGTACCTGTAACTGTTTGTTCTATTCACACCACAAAGTCCTTCCTAAAGATTCTCGCGGTAATCGGAGCATACGTGCAATTTAGACTATTCCATTTCCCTTCTAACTAGGTCGTATTTAATTAATCTGAGTGAGCAGTAATGGTTGGATTGCTGGGCTTTCAATACATTAGTAGGGTATTAATCCTCGAATTGTTTTGTAAATATACAGGTAAAATATGTTTATATATGGTTAAAATACAGGTTTTATATTATTAATTAGAAGCCTTTTTTTTAAAGTTCTAATTAATGTGTATTTATATAATGTATTTTTTAAAGTTCTTTAGAAAAAAATATTACAAATTGCTTAAAGTGACATATTGCAGTACAGATGGAATTGCATTGTGAATTGTAATCAGCCAATCATGAGAGAACAGTTAGAAAATTTTTATGAAATGTGACCTGATGTCCGAATGATTAATCCTCTGGAGCTCTGTACCAAAAGGTTCAAATCCTATGGATGCTTGTAGTGGTTCGAAATACACTTTAAAACGGATCGTGGCCTAATATGACTGTAGAATTGGGATGATAACCCTATCCCTTTAAAATGAATGTGTTTAAAACACTCAAGGAGTCTAACCAAGCCAAAGCTTGAATGAACAGCAGATGTATTTTCTGATTGGCTGGAGCTGTATGTGACATGATATTTTCTATCAGGTGGAAACCAAAATTTTACCTGCCGGATGAAAAAAACTCTTATGTTACCTCCACAAGTACTGTCCTTGCTTATTATTCCATATTTACGTTTTATGGCGATGCAAGGCACATTTGCCATCACAATTACCATCGAATCTCATCATTTCTGAAAGAAGTGAACTGCAAAGCCCACCGTTAGCAAACTGAAACTTTTATAATCTTGCAAGGTAACTGGTGCATTGATAATATTAAATTGTTCCTATTTGGTTAACCAAAGGGGTTGGGTGGAAACATTTAATAAACAAAAATATTCCTTTACAAAAAAAAAAGTTTTGATAATTAGTTTAGATTTTGATAGATAAATACTAAATGTAAATCTAAACTCACAAAAATAAAATCCACTCGTAGTTTCAAAACCTTTTACGGCAGTACTTTAAATTAATTAACTGGCTTTATTAATAATTATTAACTATTTTTTTAAGTTCAAAATGCGCCAGTGTTG
The DNA here is from genome assembly GCA_021605095.1 of Caerostris extrusa. NCBI lineage: Eukaryota > Metazoa > Arthropoda > Arachnida > Araneae > Araneidae > Caerostris > Caerostris extrusa. The sequence continues at coordinate 24,124 of BPLR01014957.1, read as the reverse complement.
AAAATTTTATATTCATTTCATTTATTTTTAATTCTAAAATAATTATCGGAAAGAAAATTTCAAATGTCTCATTGAATTTTCAGCATAATCAATAATACTTAGATGCACTGAGTTAATGGAAACGGACTTTTATAATCTGTTTTAAACGAAAAGAAGAATTTTATAATAAAGATAAAAACTTTAATGGATAAATAAAGGAAGATTTTTAATTAAATAATTCATTTCTCAAGATGTGTTTCCCACTGATGAAAAATAAAAGCAAATATTAATTAATAAAACTTAATTATGTTGATTTTATATACTTCAAGTTTCGTTCAAGATATCGTTCAATCAGTCACTGCCTTGAGAAACGAGAGGACTTAATGGAGATTACAATATAACGCTTAAAGCTTCAACATGTAGCATGGAGCTTTATGGAAGTTTCTGTAATACGGCCCGCAAATGTACAGAATCTACCCTTAAATGTTCGAAATACAAAAAAAAAAAAAAAAAAAAAAAAAAAAAAAAACAAGCATTCATGCATGTTGTCCAATTCTGCAAATGTGGTAATTACGTAATTAAAGTGTAAATACGAATCCACTGGTATTGTTGTCTCTGCTTTCAGAAACAAAGTAGATTCGATGACGATTTTATCAAAGGTATTCATGCTATCTGCTGAAATATTTTCTGGTTTTATCAAATACGACATGTAAAATGCAGGACGTTTACCCCTAACTGTTTCCCTGAAATCCATTCAACAGTCTTCCTAGAGGAAGATTCCTTCATTTCTCGTTCGTGGGCATTTACCACACACATTTACCCTAAAAACACACATTGGCACACTTGGCACACATTTACCAAAAAAAGTCGCTGGAAAACAATTCTGCAGCATTCCTAGTGGAGAATTCCTTCGTCACTCGTTCGTAGATCATTCTTAGCGTACATTTGGAGAAAATGATGTACATCAATGAAAAGGATGAAAAAAAAAACAGTTTATTTATTTAATTGGTCGAATGTCAAAATATTATAAATTATTTAACTCGTGAGAAGTTTATCAGTTTTCACTTCAATGCAAATATAGCAAATGAAAGTATAGCAGTTAGATATTTCATTAAACAGAGTGAGCACAAAATCTTATCCTGATTATACTAATTTATTTTGTGAAAACTATTATAACTAGACAAATATTTGTTAGGATACATTGTAAATATTGTTAATAAGACTTCGTAATTCAGTAGATTTCGATGTGTGTCCCCTTGGTAGCTCAGAGAATATGAAAGCGGTTATAGTCAAATATTTGTCTTATCATGTCGTCTGTAATGGTACACAAAGCATCTTTTATCCTTGCTTTTAGTTCTTCAATGTCAGCAACAAGTGAGCAAAATCTCTGTCCTTGATATAGCCCCAAAGAAAATTCAAGAAAGGTAGTATCGGGAAGCTATGGTTTGGTCCATCCCTGCCGTAACAGTAAAACCCTGCCGTTACAATCCACTGGCCCAGAAATTTATTGTCAGTGAAGAGGTGTTCCGTCTTACTAATAAATAATCCACGGATGGCATTAGCATAACTGAGGGGTAATAAACAGCTCCAATAGGTCTAAAAAGTAAACATTAGCTGTGGTGTGTTTCCCCATGAAGAGAACTGGCCATAAAACCTTGTTATTATGAGGCTGGCCCGAACATAAATTTTAGGGCTGTCGTTCCCTACCTGTGCAGAACATGGGAAATGTCTGATCCCTAACTACGGACATTATATTTTTTTTACCGTTTCCGCAGACTAGAAAGGTTGATTCGAAATTTCTGATCTCTAACCACGGAAATTAATTTTTTTTTACCAGGCAGATTTTGAAAGGTTGATTCGTCAGTAAAGAAATTCGATTCTATTAAGCGTTTTGGACACCATTTCTATTCAGATCTAATCTACAAAAAAACTATTACAAATAAACTATCCAATGATACCAAAATTACATTACAACGGTTTTTTTTTTTTAATACATTTTTTAAACAGGGCGAGACTTTGTTCAATCTGTATATTTCTTTTTAGTTTAATTATAAACATGTTAACGGAGATAAAAAAAAAATGGCGTTGTAATCGTCAAGGAATTTAAAGAAAATTTCATAAATTATTGTATTTAGTATTACGAGCTATAGAGTCCTTTCGAAAAGTTATATTTTAGCCATATATTTTTCAATTTAAACAATATTCAATTTGTACTTTAGTGCAGGAAAACTTTTTGATAATAACTTATCTGTATAAATATGATTTGCTTATAAAAAATGGAGACAGTTTTGTAAAACTCTGTTTTTGACAGAGAACTTTTTGTTTCTATCTCCTATTTCTACACGGAAATATTAAAAATCTATTTCGACATGGTTTGGTTTGGTATTCTTCTGTCATTTTTTTTCAGCGAAAAAATTACAAACAATATCTCATAAACCTGACCACAAAAGAATATTTAACAAATCGAAAAGCATTTTTAGAGGTGGCAGAGATGCAAATATCTAACTTCATTTCTGTGATTCAGTAAAATTCAAGAAATTAGTAAAAATCAAACTACATTCTATTTGTCATTTCATCTATTTTTGAAATCTCATCTCATTTGATCTTATCTTTTTCCCACAAGGATAACATAGAAAGAATTCTATTTAATTTCTGATATAGATATTTGTTCTCCCGAAGACATGTGATCCCGGAAAGAAACAGAGATATTATTCTTCCACCTTTTCTTTTTCCCACCCCGTTTCTTAATATGAGCGCGGCCATTTATTACACTTTTTTTCTGATTTCGACAGCTTTCTTTGAGATTAAAACACACTTCTGGATTACACTTGTCTGTCTTGTTATTTGATTCCGCATCAGAGGGAAAGTAATTTCGAAAGAAGTGTTCTATTTATTTAGAAGGATCTGATTTTTGGTGACTGGCAGAAAAACCTCCACTCCCGGCAAATGATGATTTCTTCAGTGAAAATAAATATCTTTCCAATTAGTCACTGCATCTGACGCTCAGACAGTAAATTAAAATAGTTTCACATATATAAAAGAATATATATCAGTCCATATATAGAACTTAATATTTGGAAAATTACTTGAAATTTGTGTATTTAAATAGTTTTTATTTTGGGTATTTTATTATAGTTTTTATTCAAGTGTAATTATTCTGTATGTGTGTACAGCTTCTTTTCCTTTTTTGGCTTGTTGAAAAGAGCGCTGGGCTTCTGAGCTTGGTTTTAAATTCGACGTGATGCCAAAGAAAAACTTTGATATATCTTGTACGCCTAGAATGAGCCCGATAATCCTTTTTTGCGAACCTTCAAAAGCTATCCTTGAGACGTTTATTCCACACTAGTATTGGCTAATTGGGGCTACAGTGTACCCAGCACTATGTAGTGCTGAGTCCACTGTAATCCCTTATTGAGAACCAATAGTACACAGAGGCACTCAATATTATGTTTCAATATGGAGTTCTTAAGTGTCTCTGCAGTTTAGTGTTTCCCTATGGATCATTACTCAATGTTAGATTTCTGCATTATCATTTTATTATTGTTACAACATTAAGACTAAAACGGCAGAGATGTAGCAGATTCTACATTTCCTAAGGCGCTCCATAATAACACTACACTGGTGTTCAAAAGTTAAGCATAAATCGCAAATGCGAAAACATGGAGTAAATATTCATAAAATTATTCCAAATTTTTGCGGATATTAATTGGGTGAAGAAGAAACATTGGGTTTATGCAAAAACTCTTTTCAGTCGACTACGTCCTGCGCGAAACACTTGCGCATGTCGGAACGCAGAGAAACCGATTCACGCAGCATAGGCAGTTCAGACAGGTTTCAGCAACTGCTGTGCGAAGGAACGTTGTTAACCCTCAAACAAGGTGAATGATGGCACAAAGACGCCAATTGGACATGTTTGCGAAAGGAATAATCGTTGGAATGCTGGAATCCGCACGATCACAAACCGAAGTGTCTCGAATTTGAATGTGGACCAGTCTGTGATCTCAAGCCTGTGGCAGAGGTTTCAAAGAACGGGAGATGTTACCCTACAACCAGTATCAGGTCGACCAAGAGTCACACACCTAGCCAAGACCGATATCTGGTAATAAGTGCGCGACGTCAGAGGGGCAGTACTGCCAGAGCACTGGGTTGGACTCACAGTCGCCACAGGAATACGAATTTCGAGACAAACCGTTTACAGGAGACTCAATCATACTGTCCTGTATGTCAGAAGACCAGCAGTTTGCATTCCTCACGTCTGCGCATAAACGCGCTCGTATGAACTGGAGTTTGAAACATCAACATTGAGTGTGGGAGAGTGGGCCAATGTGATGTTCAGTGACGAGTCCCAGTTTAGTCTGAGTAGTGATTCTCGTCGGGTAACGACATGGAGAGAACGTGGAACACGTTTTGAACCAAGAAACAACGGAAAGACATCATTTTCCATCAAGGCGAGTAATGGTATGGGCAGGCATCATGATGGACGGCCGCACAGACCTCCATTTCTGTGACACGGGGTCTGTGACTGGTCAAAGATACATAGAAGTTCTTACCTTATGTTCGCTTGTTTCGAGGTGTTGTCGGTCCTGACTTCATATTCATGGATGATAATGCGCCATGTCACCGATCGGTGCTGGTTGATGAACGGAAAACATCCAGCGCATGTCGTGGCCTGCGAACTCCCCTGATTTAAATCCTATCGAACATGTATGAGATATGCTCGGGAGACAAATTGCAGCCCTTTTCGCACCCACCGAGCTCCGTTACAGAACTGAAGAGAGCTTTTCAAGAAGCTTGGAACTGTTCGAGCCCACAACTCATTCATCATCTCATAGCAAGCATGGTAAATCGCTGTGCAGCGTGCCTGGCTGTCAGAGGTGACCACACGCCTTATTAAACTACAGCATCAGTATTTTATTTAATGTTTTTTCATTTTTCTTTAAAGTGTGAACCCTTGCTATGCTCAGTTTTCTTCAAACTGCTACTTTGGATAATAAAATTAATTATTATCGTTCTTTTGATTTGCTTTTCTTATTTTATAACCATTTTACACTCGCATATCACGTTTCCCTGCCATTCTGATTTACAGTTCCTTCTTTATTCACATAATTAGTCAATTATGCTTAACTTTTGGACACCAGTGTATATTGTTGAACTTTTAGACCTGATGTCGTTTGACACTAAAAACGATATAGGTGTGGTAGATTCTACATTTGCCAGGGCATTCCATAATAACCGTTTTTGGACCTGATATCGTTTAATACTAAAACTGAAGATATACAGCAGATTATACATTTAATATCGGGGCTCCATAATAGAACTATATTCTTGTTACAGAACGACATCAACTTTTAAATGTTCTAACAACAATATAGTGCTATTATGGAGAGCCTTGGAAAATGTAGACAGTAAAACGATATAGGTATAGTAGATTCTACATTTTCCCGGGCATCATTTTGAATGGACCCACTGTCCTACACATTTTTTCCAGCAAGCACTGCTGGGTAATTTGATCCACAGTATGGAAAATTGCTGTAAAGCTTGGATTTCGATCTTGGGATGACCGCATATTATATTGATTTTTCCTGTGTGTCTCTAAAAGAATTATACCAGTAACATTTATTTATCTCCTTATATCACATATTGTTTAGAATTTTTATTTAGTTTAAGTAAATCTAAATGAACTTTTGTCGTGATTTTTACCCACGCTGCAGATAAATAAAAGATTAAAGAAAAATTAGACTCTTCATATTAATTGCTTTGTAGTTATGACCTATTCTAAGCAATTTTTTATGTTTCAAATGCTTGTTACCTTAAATTAATTTTATTTTGTTTTAGACTGTATAGTTCCAGTGGAAAGTTTTCAAATATTTTATGATTTTTTAAAACATATAATAAAAGTTAAACGTAAATAAAAACATAAATAAATTAATGTTAATAACCTATGTTACTAGTTATAAATTGAAATTCAAACGTAGTATTACAAATTCTACATATACTAGAACAGTAATCAAATTATGAAAACATCTCTTTGGAAGGAATAAGTTTTAATTCTAAATTTCACTTTTAAAGCACTTAATTGTGAGATGTTCTGTTCGTACACTCTTGCTTGTTGTAATCCAATTATGTGTAGAAAGCTATTACACCACAAACACTGCGTGGGAAGCTTTATTCTTTCAGTGAACCAGAACGGTATACTACATTTCCAAAATTTAATCAAATTTTAATGTTAGGCTTTGAAGAAGGCCTGCTCGTAAAAGTCAGAATCTAGTTTTCCGTGCAGTAACCTTGTTAACTAACACCGCTGTCAGTTCCCTGGCTCTCGGTGCTTCGGGAAATATTATGACAGGAAAAATTACCTTTACAGAATTAAGTCCGTTGTTGTCAATAATGTCGAATAAAACTGGCTTCTCGACAGAAATTGGTGTTTATGTTATACATCAAGTTAAACATCATCTTATATATATATGTATATATATAAGGAGAAATAGGTATAAATATATATTCTTATAAATATGATTATGTTATTATTGTTTCCGAATACCATCCTTTCGATCACTTTGCTACTGGAAAGTTTACTATGTAATAGAATTCAGAGTTTCCCAGGTGATCTGATGTCTTCAACTGCAGTTCAACGATAACTTTTAGGAATTTGCATATTTTTCCAAGCCTAAGTGGAGGGAATTGTTGCTGTTTCTTTTCCCACTTGGTCGACAGCAACATCTAGACCAAGTCTAAGAACCCATGTGGTCTCATGAAAGGACGGAAAGGGGGGACAGCTTCTGTTGCGGTGAAGCACTCGTAGGTAGAAGTCTGACTTAGCTCTGTGTCGCTGAAGAAAGAGGGCAGTGTCTTACGGGAGAGAACTTTTTTTGAGGTAACTACTCCGCATATGTGTATCATAGGAAATAAACCCGAAAACTCCCACCGGTTGGTTTGACTAACGAGATAAGATTCTGAACATCCCTAACGCCATTGAATTTCCTCGTTTTTGAAACAGTGTCTACAACAAAGCCGCCAGCGGATTGAACTTCCGGCCTAAACCTCACCATCGAAGCACATTGCCAATGAGCCACGAGTAGGCTTTGAATGAATGGAATGAATTCCTGGTCTAACTAATTTATTAAGGATTTGCCCATTCCCTGCAAAGAGAAACTTTCAATTTAGCATCATTTGTCAAGTTTAAAACAAAATCCTCTTGTTTGAAAACTTAGCGAGCTATTTTTTTTGGCCTCACCCCTCATAGCATAATAATTCAAAATTATTTATAAAAGCTCAAATTTCATCAAAGAGATGACTTACTCAGTTATTTTGGAAATCATCTTGCGTCGTTAGTTGGACTACTTGGTGGGAGTTTTCCTGGTTTTCTCTCATACGATACGCAAATGAGGGTAAGTTACCCATAAATGTCCTCCTGGAAGGCACTGCCCTTCTTCTTCGGAGCAAGTCAGACTTCTGCCGACGGGTGGTCCATCACAACAGAAGCTGCCCCTTTCCCACCACCCATGAGTAGATTACTCATGGTATGTCTATCCCCACTGCAGGACACTGGGGATTAGATATATACGTACATTTTGGAAATCATTACATATTCCTGTATTCAATCTGTGTTTATTACTATATTTAGATTGATCTATTACCATCCGTACCATTTATAATGCAACTGTAAGTTGTAAGTCTACAACATGTAAACATTGAAGTAAAAAAAACCCAGTAAAAAAAAAAAAGTATGTATGTTTGATCTATAACATTAACACACATAGAAGGATAAATATAGTTCGTTGCTAACATCATAGTTTAATTATGTTCTGTATATTTATGAAAGAGGCCACACTTTATGGAAAATATCGAGTAACTTAAAAATAAATCAATATAGAATTAAAAAAAAATATATCCAAATATTGGAGTGTTACTGAGCCATTGGACACGCCAATAAAAGCAAAATTTAAATAATCATTTAACAAACAAACGCATTTATAACAATTTATTTTATTATAATTATTCTTTTCCACATATTGATATTGAATTCCTTGTCGTATTTCCAAATCTATCGCAGCAAGTTTGTTAAGAGCAGAGATAGAATAACTAATTGCGATGATTTGCAGACCTATTTAGGTAACGGGATATGACTAGCATCGCAATCGGGCCATTTCCCAGAATGTTCTGATCGTTTGTTCCTGAAGTCAAGCACAGAATTCGAATAGAATAATCGATCATTGGTCAAAGCGTGAGGGGGGGGAAATCGAATATTCTAAATCTTTTTTTTTTTTTGTATTGCCCGATAAAGCATAATAAAATGGGGCGATTATAGCTTCCCTGTTAATTCATATCATTTATTGCAATAACTAATGACAATTTTTATAATAATTTCGAACATGGAAAAATAACCTACACTAATAAAACAATTTAAAAAAAAAAAATATTAATCAAATTTGGCAAATTAGGCAGTTTTTTTAACAGTTACAAAAATGTTTTTTTCAACTATTATGTTTGTATTGTGTAGATGTTATGCTAAAGTAATACTTATATAGCACTGAATTTACCCTGAATTATTAATAAGAAGGTTGTAATTGTTATATGGAAAAGCTAATAATTCAAAATAGAAATTATATTTATTCTAGTAAATATAGTACTTCGACGTTATATCAATTATATACCCCATGTTTGAAGTCATATATATACATATATTGTCTTCTCCATGATATCAGAATACATTGCTGGATGTGTTTTTAATTTGTATTCAGTTATCTAGTGAATAACGATAAAAGGGTTTATAATGTTTTGAAGAGGGTACGAATACTTGATAAAGCTATTATTATGCTAGAATTAATTCCTTTTTTTTTTTTTTAATTCAAAATAAATTTCTTATAATAAAGAAATTTATTTTGAATGTTTGCAAAATGTCTTTTAGGTTTTAGTTTTCTTGACACAACTTGTTTTACATGTTGAATATTTTGTCTAAATATTTGTGGTCTTTTTGGATTTGCAGATGAAGTTCTAGCCGTTCACCTTCTGGATATTTGTGTTTGTCTACATGGTTTTCAATTTAACTGCTGCAGCTTATGCGCCCTTTGGATCTTTCAGAATTTCTTCTTCTATTTACTTCTCTTGAGGAGAATGAATCACTAAATATTACATAACTTAATGTTATTTTACTTCATTTTTAGTATAACGAATGTTATTAAGATTTTATTGTACAATTCGATAGTGCTACTATAACGCACACCACATTTTACTGCCAGAAAATGTTGTTGTTATAATGCAGCTGGAAATACAGACACAGTTATCTTTATTCCATAAGCAAGGGCCACACCGCTATTACTCCTTTAGCACTACTCAGCTTGAAGATATGATACGGACGTGGTAGCACTACCCCACAAGGCTCTAGGATCATATTAAGCCAGGAACTAGGTTTAAAGTGGATTTCAAATTACTAGAAACATCTATGGCACCGCTGGGACGTGAACACGAAATCTGTGGTACTGAGAATCAGGGGGCTAGCGACTCGGCCATCAGGTCCCTACGGCCAGCAAATAATGTTATGATTTTTGTTATGCAAAATGGTCGTGTTTCTACTCGCTTTTTTTGATTTTTGTATTGGTATGCATTTTTAACGGGGCCTGAGGGCCCTAGCGACAAGCGCTCTGGAGCTCGGTACCACAGGTTTTGGGTTCAAGTCCCGGCAGTGTGTCATTTATGTTTGTAGTGGTTCGGAATACATTTCAAACAGCAAGTCCTGATCTAATGGGACTGTATAGAGTCGGGCTGACCCTAACCCTCAAAAAGAAAAAATCTCCTGTCTAGAAATCTGCCAGTAGACAGATGACCATGGCCCACCATGGGGCTGTAAGAAGATGAGGCATGTTCAAGAAGCAGTAGAAGAATATATTTTTTAACAGAGGTAATTCGGAATTATAAATCGTGATTTTAAACCAAGAAAAAAAATTAATGTACTGGATTACAGACTGAGAATTACTTTGTGTAGTCAATAAAAGTATGCTTATTCAATATAAAAAAAACATTTGATGCTTCTCAATTTAAATTGTGAAATTAAATTCATATGATAATGAAAAAGAAAGTATTGTTTTGGATCATCCTTTTAAACTTTTTTTATGAATATCATTGTAACCTTTTTCCTCCTAAATAATCATTTCAACTTCCCATATCAGAACTCTCTAACTGGAAAGATAGCTTCCAATCTAAATCTCAACTTTTTGGTGAAACTCATTTTGCTATTCCGGCCGCCATCCCATCTAAATTGACTTGGGTGTCTTAACTCCAAAACTTTTTCTAAATTGCCTTCCTCGTAGTTCATTGGCTCAAAAAAAAATTGGCCTTCCTCGAACCATTGGCTCAATGGTTCTCAGCCAAATGACTCTAAGTAGCTCTAAAGAACAAAAGTTTGTAATACTGGAGGGACATTTCGTACTGGGAGTGGAATTCATGTCCACGTCATGTACTTTTGAGATGCCTTTTAATATTTATTTTATATTTGAGCCAAATTTTGGTTGTACAGTGACGATACTTAGTAAAATATGTAAGAAAATACTTTTATAAGTTAATAAATTAAATGCATATATTGTTTAGATTGATTATGAATTTATTTTTATTTGGTTTCAGAAGACTTATAATTAATAATTAAAAGACAATAAGGATGTAAATAATAATATACTGACAACAAATTTATTTTAACTTCATATAGTGAGCTTTGTTGATGCATTTCTGGTCTATTATGTTGTATTGAAGTAATTTGGTGTTTTGAAGAAATTCAGTATTATGTGTTGGGGAAATTTCGTATTTTTATTTTAAAGGGATTCGGTATTTTTATGTTGAAGTAATTTGGTAATTTATATTGGAGAAATTTGCTATTTTATATTGAATTAATTTGCTATTTTATGTTGACGTAATTTTATAATTTATGTTGAAGTAATATGGTATTTTATATTGGAATAATTCGATATTTTAAGTTGAGGTAATTTGGTACTTTTATGTTGAAATAATTTTAAGCCATAACTGTAGGAACATTTTAAGTCAATTTTGAAATGACAATTTTTATTAAAAATCAAAAGGATTTTTAAAAATATTTTTACCCGATGCAACAACTCTATTATGGTTCAGTTTTACGCTTACACTCGTAAAGTTAGACTAGGATAAGACAGTATGTAATGCAACATATAAATATGTATTTGAAAAGAAAAAATAAGAGTGCTATTTTCTTATTTTTTTAACACATGACGTGATATTGTAAGTGATTAAGTGAAGTAAGTTTATTCTGTGAAAACAAGGGGGCTGTTTTGTAGGGTGCATAAATGGGGTGCTTTGCAGCAGCTTCAATGGGCCTGAATGAGAATACTCTGGATAACGCTGAACTTGTTACATATCTGTAGTGGTAATGGCAAACGACCTCAAGTCAAAATGCATTTCATTGGGAAAGAACATAACAAACAAGTTAGAATTTTTAAAACTAATTTTAATATTCCCTTTTTTAAAAATTTATATAAAATTGAAATTGAAGAAACAAGTTAGGAACTGTACTTTCATGTATATATGTAAAATTACACGTATATAATTTATACAAATAGCACAAATAACATAACACATATAAAATTATACATACATAATGCTTACACATACACATTTATAATTTTTTTACATATATACATCTACACATAAACCTATAAAATTTACACATATGTCAAAAAAATCGCCTTTATTGATAATAAAAAAAATCTATGATATTTGCATTTTGAATTAAAATTCCTATCTCAAAGTGAAGTAAGTGTTTAATGTCCTTGAACAAAAATTTCTTTTCATTTGAACGATCTGTTTTTTTTTTTTTTATTTTTTAAAGATTTTTTTATTACTTTTTTATTTAAACGAACTTTTTTTATTATTATTATTTTTATTTTCTTTTTTATTAATTTTTTTTTAATTTGAACGGTATAATTTTTGTATTTGAATGATCTGTTTTTGATCATTTTACCATTGTTCTTCCAAGAAAAACAACATTTTTATTTACTTCTGTTTCTTCTAACAGGATTTTAACATTAAATTATTTCTTTTGAAATACAATTTTTAAAGAGATAGTTAGTATTCCTATAGGGTTAGCATAAAAATATTAAAAATAAAAGTTTAAAAAATTTAAATAAGTAAAAGTTTAAGTAAAAATATCATTGATGAAATCTTATTTATAAAGAAACATTAAATAGCCCCTAATATACAGTGCGCTATCTTTTATTACAAAATGCAGCTCAATTATATTTAACGAAACCAGCTATTTCACTTGAGTATATTGCTAATTAGATTTCTCTAATTAATAAATCAAATATTTTCAAATATATAAAAAAAATAATATCCAGAATGTTTGATTCTAAACTATAACAGATTGAATTTCTTTTCATTTAATGGAATGTTGGAAATTTGGTACATGATAGTAATGAATTCATTAGCAATAAAAATGGTTTTTTTTTTACATGCACTTTTATTAAGTTTTATAGAAAATTATTTTGAAAGCAAAAAAAAAAAAAAAAAAACTACTGTTTATCCTTCTGAAAATATAAATGAAGATTTTTGTAGTAATTAAATTAATCATTAACTGTATGGACATTTTTTCATCTTACAAAAAATGTACTTAACATGTCTTTGTGTTTTAACAACAACAAGAAAAATAAATAAATAAAATAAAATAAAAAATATATATAAATTTATTTGCTCTACTAATTTCAAAAGAATAATAATTAAATTTACATTTTCAAAAATAAAATGTAAATTCTATAGTTTAGGTGGAATTTAATTTAAAGATTAATTGAATTGAATAAAATAGAAAAGCTTATTAATTAAATTCAGACTTCAAAGAAAATAAAGTGAATTATAATAAATAAAGTTTCAGTTTTTACAAATTTTAAATATTCAGCTTAATTTTTCGGCTGGTAGCAACTCAGGGCTTTTGACAGATTATTAAAAAAAAAGTTGCATTTTCTATTTAATTTCTAATTAAATTATAAATACTTCATAATTCATAATAATATTTTTACAAACAAAAAAAAAATTAATTAAACCAAAAAATTATATTTACATTGATTAACAAACACATTTTTTTTTAATTACTGAAGAAAAACTCAAAAAAAAATGATGAAAGGAGAACTAATTTATAAAATATTTCATTAACCTAAACAGTAGGTTTTGGTTACTACTTAAAATTCATTCAACAAAAACAATAAATTAAAAAAAAGTAATTATATTTTTAAAATGGGTAAATATTGTTTTTAAGAACATGTGTATATGAATTTAATGCTTTTAAATTTGTAAATGTTTAATATAATCACGTACATTACATGGACGTTTAGTATGTGCACGTATAAGTGTATATGTACGTTTAGTATGTGTACAAATACGTTCTACGCCAGCAATAATGATATTTTGCTATCTCTGGCTGTGATTTCATTTGCTGAACGTTACTTTCATTGCTTTTTATAGCTTAGCATTACTTTCATTTCTAGCATTACTTTCATTGTTTAGCATTTTCATTGCTTTTATAGCTTAGCATTACTTTTATTTCTTAGCATATTCATTGATTTCATTGCTGAACATTACTTTCACTGCTTAGCATTACTTCATTGATTTCATTGGTTTCATTGCTGAACATTGATTTCATTGCTGAACATTGATGTTTCATTGCTGAACATTACTTTCATTGCTTAACATTACTTTCATTGCTTTTACAGCTTAGCATTACTTTCATTGCTTAGCATTACTTTATTGATTTTTATTGCTGAACATTACTTTCACTGCTTAGCATTACTTCATTGATTTCATTGGTTTCATTGCTGAACATTGACTTTATTGCTGAACATTACTATCACTGTAGCATTACTTCATTGATTTCATTGGTTTCATTGCTGAACATTGATTTCATTGCTGAACATTGATTTCATTGCTGAACATTACTTTCATTGCTTTCATTGCTTAACATTACTTTCATTGCTTTTACAGCTTAGCATTACTTTCATTGCTTAGCATTACTTCATTGATTTCATTGGTTTCATTGCTGAACATTGATTTCATTGCTGAACATTGATTTCATTGCTGAACATTGATTTCATTGCTGAACATTACTTTCATTGCTTTCATTGCTTAACATTACTTTCACTGCTTTTACAGCTTAGCATTACTTTCATTGCTTAGCATTACTTTATTGATTTCATTGCTGAACATTGATTTCATTGCTGAACATTACTTTCACTGCTTAGCATTACTTCATTGATTTCATTGGTTTCATTGCTGAACATTGATTTCATTGCTGAACATTGATTTCATTGCTGAACATTACTTTCATTGCTTTCATTGCTTAACATTACTTTCACTGCTTTTACAGCTTAGCATTACTTTCATTGCTTAGCATTACTTTATTGATTTCATTGCTGAACATTGATTTCATTGCTGAACATTACTTTCACTGCTTAGCATTACTTCATTGATTTCATTGGTTTCATTGCTGAACATTGATTTCATTGCTGAACATTGCTTTCATTGCTGAACATTACTTTCATTGCTTTCATTGCTTAACATTACTTTCACTGTTTTACAGCTTAGCATTTTTCATTGTAGCATTACTTTATTGATTTCATTGCTGAACATTGATTTCATTGCTGAACATTACTTTCACTGCTAGCATTACTTCATTGATTTCATTGGTTTCAAAACATTGATTTCATTGCTGAACATTGATTTCATTGCTGAACATTACTTTCATTGCTAACATTACTTTCATTGCTTTTACAGCTTAGCATTACTTTCATTGTAGCATTACTTTATTGATTTTATTGCTGAACATTACTTTCACTGCTTAGCATTACTTCATTGATTTCATTGGTTTCATTGCTGAACATTGACTTTATTGCTGAACATTACTATCACTGCTTAGCATTTACTTCATTGATTTCATTGGTTTTCATTGCTGAACATTGATTTCATTGCTGAACATATTTCATTGCTGAACATTACTTTCATTGCTTTCATTGCTTAACATTACTTTCATTGCTTTTACAGCTTAGCATTACTTTCATTGTAGCATTCTTCATTGATTTCATTGGTTTCATTGCTGAACATTGATTTTCATTGCTGAACATTGATTTCATTGCTGAACATTGATTTCATTGCTGAACATTACTTTCATTGCTTTCATTGCTTAACATTACTTTCACTGCTTTTACAGCTTAGCATTACTTTCATTGCTTAGCATTACTTTATTGATTTCATTTGCTGAACATTGATTTCATTGCTGAACATTACTTTCACTGTTAGCATTACTTCATTGATTTCATTGGTTTCATTGCTGAACATTGATTTCATTGCTGAACATTGATTTCATTGCTGAACATTACTTTCATTGCTTTCATTGCTTAACATTACTTTCACTGCTTTTACAGCTTAGCATTACTTTCATTGCTTAGCATTACTTTATTGATTTCATTGCTGAACATTGATTTCATTGCTGAACATTACTTTCACTGCTTAGCATTACTTCATTGATTTCATTGGTTTCATTGCTGAACATTGATTTCATTGCTGAACATTGCTTTCATTGCTGAACATTACTTTCATTGCTTTCATTGCTTAACATTACTTTCACTGCTTTTTTACTTAGCATTACTTTCATTGCTTAGCATTACTTTATTGATTTCATTGCTGAACATTGATTTCATTGCTGAACATTACTTTCACTGCTTAGCATTACTTCATTGATTTCATTGGTTTCATTGCTGAACATTGATTTCATTGCTGAACATTGCTTTCATTGCTTAACATTACTTTCATTGCTTTTATAGCTTAGCATTACTTTCATTGCTTAGAATTACTTCATTGCTTTCATTACTTAGCATTACTTCCATTACTTAGCATAGCTTTTCTTAGCATTTCTTTCATTCTTAGCATTTTTTATCATTACTTTCATTTGCTTAGCATAGCTTTTCTTAGCTTTCATTCTTAGCATTTTTTAGCATTATTTTCATTGCATAACTGCTAGCATAACTTTCATTGCTTAGCATAGCTTTCATTGCTTAGCATTACTTCATTGATTTCATTGCTGAACATCACTTTCATTGCTTTTATAGCTTAGCATTACTTCCATTGCTTAAGCATAGCTTTTCTTAGCATTGCTTTCAATCTTAGCATTGTTTAGCATTACTTTCATTGCTTAGCATAGCTTTCATTCTAAGCATTACGTTCATAGCTTAACAGTGCTTTCCCTATATTGCAAAAATTGTGAAAGTGGCCCAAAAAAAAAGAACTCAAGACTCTTAAAAAAAGTGTCACTGTTTGTTTCAGGTAAAAACTGAATTCCTGTGTAAAATGTAAATTTCACATGAATATGAGAATTGAAAAAAGTACAAATTATGGTTCCTATAATCATAACACTTGTAAATGGTTAATGTTTTTATTTGAAATCGCAATAATTTCTTTATAAAAAGCTTCTTTTCATTAATCTTGCGATGAATACATGAATGCTATTCATAATACAGCGATGTTTTGGTTAACGACATTTTCGCTTAACACTATACTTGGTTAACGACGAATGGCTGCAAGAAAAAAAAAATCTGTTTAACGAGGCAAACAGATTGAATGAGGGTGTATTTTTTCTTTTGGTAAAAGTGGCATACTGATTGTTGGGGCATTGTGTCACTTGCTAATGATCTTGACTTGGAAGTAGGTTAAGATGTTCAAAAGTGATTGGAAATGCATGATGGAGAACTGTCTGCTACACACACTCAAGAACTCAAAGAACTTTTAAACAATGTGCAACAGCAATGTGATAAGAAAACGAAATTTACATTTCATCTAAAGACGAGGATTGAGAAAAGAACAAATTACGGTTTCTAAATAACAAAAGGGAAGTTCAAAATGTAGATGAATCCAAACAAATTCGAAGTTTCCAGAACTGCAGATCTATTTAGTAAAAATTCTACCAAATATTTCAGAAACACTTTTCAAACAGAAACAAAGCAAATAATAATAGACATGATTTGTGCTGGCCGTCTGTCAAAAAACTCCAAGGACAAACATTCTCCTGTTGAAGTTAAAAATATTTTTTACGAACAATTCATTTTACAAATGCTAATTATTTTTGTGACAATTATAGTAAATAGATGATATTTAACCATTTTTTATGACATTTAAAAATTATTAAATTTTTAGGATGTACTGTGTATTTATATAAATAAAAAAGGCAATGTTTGTAAAAGTAGACTAAAAAATGTCTCAACTATTTGCGCTAAAAATTTCATAGTTCGTTCTTTTTAATGGAAGGATTGAAATTATTTTTGCAGTTGAAATATCGATGAAATTAAATTAATTTAATAAAAATGTATACATTTTTTATTATTTTTGCATGAAACAATACTTTATATTCAATTATTAAATATTAATTACAATTGATTTTAGAATATTTTATTCTTGTGCAATTATGTTGAATCTAAACTATTTATTATTTTCAATTTACTAATTCAAAAAAAAAAAAAAAAAAACCAAACTAATATTGACTTGATATTATAAATTTCTTTTTTTCTAAAATATTCAAATTTGTAAAATCAATTAGTTTTTAAATACTTCCCCGTAGCAAATAATTTTTCAAATTTAAAGATTCATGTAATAATCCTCTTGATTATAAAATATTCTTACAATATCCATTAATTAAATTACAAAATTTAAAGTATGGTAAAAAGGCATGGATAATTAATTGTATCAAAATTCATTACCGCTGTATCTCAGTCATTTTAAAAGTATTTAATTTATTTTCATTAAGGTAAAAGAATTTAACTTTTGCCCGAAATGAACTTTTTAATTAACTTTCGCACCGAGACACTGAATGCACAAATTTAATTAAAGGAATGCAACAAAATTAGTTTTCATGCTAAAGGTGAAGAAGAAAAAAATATCAAAAGCAAAACAGTAATGAAACTGATAAAAAAAAAATTATCATCACACATAAATCAATTAAATAAATGAATTAATGCTGAACTTTAATTCTATTTGTTTAATAAATATACATATATAAATTTAACAATGTCATAGCATTATCTTGTCCACTAGCATTTAGTGTATACAAATACGTAACTGTGGAAAAACAGTAAGAACAATTTAATCGATTTTCATTTAAAATCTTACAGAGAATCTCACTTGGTTAACAACCGGTAATCCCTACAAAAATTGATTAGCATTGAAATATCTTGGACAATTTCTTCGAAAAACTGTTCAGCAATCAAATGTCTTAGACAGATTCTTTCAAAAATTGTTCAGCATTCAGATGTCTAGAAAATTCTTCGGAAAATTGTTCAGCAATCAAATATTTTAATTTTCAAGGCTTTTCAAATGTCTTAACCTTCAAGATATTTGAAATGTCTTTTTTAGCGTAAAAAATTTCAAATGTTGCAAAACATTTTTGCAAGTACCTAACATAGATAGTAAATGTTTTTCTAATTTTTCATGAATACTTAAAAAAAAACGTAGTTCAAGTTAAAAATTAAAAATCATTTTGGTAATTAAATGTTACGGGAATGGCGAATGTTTTTATTTTATTATTTTATACATTATTTTTTTTATGTAAAAAGTATTATTTTCCTCAAAAAAAAAAAATAAATAAATAAATGAAACATTAAAACACATGTGCATAGTCAAAAATGTAAATAATTTGACAAGCTTCTTTGGATAAAATATACTTTTGAATCAGATATCTGAAACGGATATCAATAAAAATAAATGAACTCTAGGTTCAAATAGACATTAATTCTCAAATAAATTTGGGGATGATCTTCCACGATTTGAATCATTCGTAAAATAAATAAAAAATTTCTTTAAAAATTAACAATCCATTTTTAAATTTATAATATCTTTCTCATTTAACATTGTTTACATTTATTTTTTACTAATACATCTGTAAGAAACACTTAATCAAATAAATTATTCAAAAAGCAAAGAAATTTTTACTCTATGTTATCATGGAAAATAAAAAATTATTGGGGAGATGTTTATTCGAAATTTTAATTGTTTGATTTTTATGAAAGAATTACTTCCTGATAATTCCCTGTTTGTTTATTTTTAAAATATTTAATTAATAAGCAATTTTTAATTCAAAAGAAAATGATACCTTGTTTTCATTTTTCTTTGCATTAACCAAGTTTATAGGATTGAAGCAACTTTAAATAAGAAACCATTTTTTTGGATAAAGATAAATTGATTATACACCTTACTTTTTAAGTTCATTAGAAAATAGGTTCTTTAAAGCCCGTTGTTTACCTCTAATGGAAGAGGATTATGGATGGCTATTTAATAATTAAATAATCTTCTTTACCAAAAAAAAAATGTTGTGTTAAATGCAAACAAATAAAAGGAATGAAATGAATTTCTTTCAGGTCAAAATCTGATTAAAAATGCAATAATAAGATTTAAAAAAAAAAATGCAAAAAAAATGAAGGACACCAAAAAGTACAAGTGTAAAAAATAAACGAAAATCTGTTTAACTTTTGTCAATTTAATTTTAAATAATTATTATATTTCGAGCTGTTTTTGCATATAACTACACAATGATACAAAATTTGAATTTCGTTTTAGTTTCATTATCATTTTTTATGTTAATATTTTTTAAATTAAACTATTTAAAACATCATTAATTTCCATGATTATCATAAACTATTTTTTTCAAAAATTTTCAAAAGATAATTATACTTATATGCTAAATTAAAAGAGCCTCAGAATAGAAATAGTGAAAAAAAAAAAAAAAGAAATAGCATCAAGTAATTTGACACATTTAGTTCACTATTAGGTAGAAGAATATTTAAAATATAAATTCAAAACATGTCTTTAGTGCATTTAGTTCAACACAACTATAACAGCTTAATAATCTTTGCGAGTACATTTAACGGCTTAAATCAATGGTGACAAAAACATTTTCACCCTACCGCCTTGTTTTCAGAAGAAAAAAAAAATTTATCTCTCCTCACTGGAAATCTACTTTCTTTAAGCCAGTAGTTCCCAAATTTATTTGACCTACCCACCATTACAGAAAGAAAAATTATTAGAAATTACTAACCCTTTAAATCTGCTTTCTCTTTAGCGAACAAGCAGATAATATAGTAAAAATAAGTGTCTCCTTTTATGTATCTATATATCCACCACCTGCTTCTAAAGCATAAAAATTAATAATTGTGTAAATAAGACGTTTTTAAAACTTGAAATTATAAAATTCATTTAATTAGATCAAAAAAACCATAGTAACAGTAGCAATAGTCACAAAACAACATAATAACAGTAGCATTAAACACAAAAACAACATAGTAACATTAGCATCGGACACACAAAAAAAACATAGTAACATTAGTATTAGGCACAAAAAAGATAGTAAAAGATAGCATGAAAGTAAAAAACTACAAATAATAACATTAAAAATGATCCTAATGATTTTCCATTTTTTTGCTAGAAATATATAAATCGCAGCGATTGATGGATTACAACTATAAAAGGAATATCAATGAAAACATCCTATTTAACCAATGCACCAAATCAAATCTATGAATGGTAGCTCCCGATGAATCAATATTCCTTACATCACAATTTTCAACTAATAGCACCCCCTCCCCTTTGGGCATATGAAAAGTTAAAAACCCAATCTCGGCACCAACTCACTCCGTCAATGTTTTTAACTCGAGATCCACAATACAGTCAATTCAAATTCCACCTTGGCTTCTATCTCTATCACACCTGCACGCCATGACAACCACAAATTGATCAATTTTTAAAGACACGACATTCACAATCACACCGGGAAATCAAACGTAAACAACATTCCCGAAATAATATCCGCAATCTTTAATTCATCTGTGTAGTTCACTTCTGCAGTCCATCTGTCTGTGTTTAGTTTAAGTTTTTGAAACGACATTTGCAATCTTATTCAAGTACAACGTAAATAGTTTACGGCATATGAAATATATCCTTGCCAGTACTTGATATAATAAAAATCTGCTTAGCATTTCGAATTTCTAGTTTCAAAATGCTATATATCGAAATCTTGTTAGGTCCGCCGCTATTATTGACCTATTATCCGAGGTCCCTATATATCCGCTTTCCACCAGGACATTTAGATCCCTGAAGCACAATGTTATTAATGCAGTTCAAGTCAAATAAATTAAACATTAAACACTCTTTTTTATTTACAACGAAATTTTGATGCACCAATGAAATTGAATAATGCCATAATATGATAAATATTATTCTAATTTTCCTGAAAGGTGCCATCAAAAATTATATTAAAGGTATTATTTACTAATCAAAAACGGCAATGTATCTTGCAATCTTAATTACTTTTATTTCCCAAATTAAAAAAAAAGTAAGGTATCAGATACTTGACACAATTCATTAAATATGTCAAATTAACTAGCATCCTCATCATCCTCATCAATAGCGACAGCCCAGTGGGCAAGGCTTTCCTTTGAAGAGATTTCCATGCATTCCTCTGGGTGACAAGGGTCGTTCAATTTTAACCTTTAAATAAGAGCAAAATCATTTTCAACTGCGTCTATCCATCACAGCTTGGGTCGTCCTCTTCCTCTTTGTAATTTGGCTTTGTTAAAACAAGACTTTTAGCAGGGTTTAAATCATTCCTTCTAAATATATGAGCAGCCCAGTTTAATTTATTGATTTTAATAAATTTAATAATATCTGGTCTTTATAAATTTCCACATTGTACTGACTTTTATCCAACAATCACTTTTTCCTAACACCTCAAGAATAGCCATTAAAACCTTCCTCAAATATACCGAAAATGGGCTTCATCAGATTTTTACCAAAGCCCAAGTTTCAGAGCCATACATAGACAAAATAGGTCTGATAAAAAAGAATTTAATATTAGATTTAGTTTTTCTCCTTAATTGTGATTTAAGCTTTGATCAGTTATGATGACTGTAACTGATACCCGTTGAATTAAAAAGTCTTTGCGATGAAATTTCATATTATTCCAACACACCTTTTGCCTTTTCCTCTACTGATATCATTAAGTAGCAAAGGAAGGAAGCGTCCACAGTAATGTGCATCTGGAAATCGTTTCCCATTTCCCAATTTATTTTTAGAAAATTAGATATTCTAACGTTAATCTTGTACTTAATTTACATATTTCTTACTTTTACATCCCCAACCATACCGAGAAATCAAACAGCAACAACATCCAAGAAAAAAAAAATCCACCAATCCTTAAATTCATCTGTAATCACCTCTGCAATCAATCTGTCTGTGCTTGACCAAGTTTTGAAACGAGATTTGTAATCTTATTCAGGTACAACATAAATATCCTGGACAACTGAAATTTAATTATTTTTATTTTTATTTATTTTGGTATAATAAAACTGCATCGCTTATCTTTTGGGACAAGTCCCTTATTATTTTGAATTCCCTAACGTGCTTTCCACCAGCGCATTTATAGCCTAAAAAGCACAATGTTATAATGTACTATAGTTCTGGTCAAAGAGCAAATTAACCATTCACTATTAAAAACTCGGTAAAAATTTTTAAAGCACCAATAAATTGAATAATGGCGTAATATGATATAAAAAAATATTATGATTTCCTGAAGATACCATCAAATATTTACTTAAATGCATTCTTTTATACGAAAAATGGCATGTGCATCTCCCTTAATTTCGTTATTTTCCGATTAAAAACATGTAATCTGTCAGATATTTGACAGAAATACATTAAATATATCAAATTAAAAGAAATGAACTAGATTTAATCCAAGTATCGTAAAGATAACTAGTGAACTGATACCTATTTAAAGAGAGTAAAGGCAACTCTTTTGCTATGAAATTTCATATTATTTTCAATCAGACGATGCGACTTGCACTCATTCAATCATTTTGCTCTTTTCCTCTACTGACATCATTACGTTGCAGAAAGGAAGAAAGCGTCCACGAAAGTAGTGCATCTGGAAATCGTTTCGCATTTGCCAATTTATTTTTAGATGAGTAGAGATTCTAGCTTTAATCTTGTTAGCTGATGAGCTGAGAAAGTAAAGTCCCCAGTGTTTTAAATAGCTTACAGTTTAATAGTTAATGAGTTTTAACTTCGCATTAGAGACTATGAAATAATTTTTGCATTTATTTTTATGGGATAAACAGTATTGGATGATACTTAGAAAGTTATAAGGATACCACAACGTCTGCTTTTTGAAAGACCTTGACTCACTAAGAAATGATTTTTCGTTTAAGTAGCTTATATATACTAATTGAAATTTAGTGTATGTTGAAGCACTACTGGTGTTTATGAACTTGCGTGTGTGTGTTTAGACTCATTTGGTGTTTATTCTACACCAAATATGAGATTATCGCTCCAAAGTTAACAAAAGATAAAATTTACATTTCTGCAAAAGCCAAGCCCATAAAGTCTCGTCAGAATCTTAATGATGCTTGAAGCCGAGAAAGTTTGCTTCGAGAAATTTGTATATGTGTATTTTTAACATTAAATAATAGGTTATATAAGCTTACTTTGAAGATATAAAAGTTAAAGGAGGAATTATCAGCCACATTGGAAAATTATGCAAAATCAAACTATAAGAAAATGAAGCAAATTGGTTTTACTAGCTTACAATTTAACTTCAATAATTTTTAAAGATGATTATAAAGATGATAAAGATTTTTAATTTTTCCACCTGATATCTCTGGGCGGTCACTAGATACGCTGTTGAAAGCACCGCGGAGCGTCCATCTATCCACATTATTCCTCACATGTCATCACATCCCTGCCGAGAAACCATCACTTTTCATATACCTCGAGGGACTAATTTCAGTGTCCTGATATCCTCAAGATAACACGTTTAGAATCACTCGCAAAAACTAAAGCTTAACATGTGATCAGTAAAGAGAACAAGGGGACCAATGTGGTTCACTCCAGCTTTGATATTCTTTGCGTTGATTAAAGTAATCCTTCTTTTCCTGTGAATACTGCGGCGGGAAACAGTTGGATTTTCTGGCATAAAGGCCTTTATTTCATTGGTCTTCTCTATATCGTTTGTACTGATGCAATAGTTCCAGTTACTGCTGCAAGCTATAGACAACCCTCAGCAGAATTCCTGTTACGATGTGGCCAGATATCGATCAGCACGGCATAT
>BPLR01014956.1:0-20817 GCA_021605095.1 Caerostris extrusa | reverse complement strand
ACAGAAGTATAAAAAAAAAACATTTCATTCTCATTATAAAAAATACACATGCAAAAGAGCAGCCCCCTCTAATAGTTTCATTGAGAAAAAACAACAAAAAAAAAAAAAAAATAATGTAAGCAAATAACATAAAATGAAAAAATAATTCAAACATTCACCCAAAACTGAACACACAAAAATAATGTTTCATATAAAACACATAAGAGAAAAAAGATGTGGAAGCAGAGAGTGCAAGAGAAAGAAAGAGGTATATAAGGAATGGTGGCAAAGAAGTATAATTGTTCACAAGCGCTTTAAAAGCCTTTCAGTGCAATAACCGCATAGTTATGGCATAAAGGAAGCATTTGGGATGATTTCTTTTGCTATGGTAGAATTATCGGATGACTGGAATGTGGACGTACCCAGCTGGTAGAAGTATCCGAGTTGAATTGCCCAGTGCTTCATCTCCAGGCTTTGGCAACGATTTCAAGATGATGGTAATGTGAGTAGATGTTACAGCACAGGTCGCCCCGAGCATAACGCCGCAATGAGAACCGGCATTGAAGTTATTTAATATTATAAAAATGTTCAATCAAAATTAATATAAAAGATATATATAATGCATATGTATGCAAATGCAAATACAATGTACACAAACGCATATGTATGTATTATATGTATGCAAATGCATATATATTCACTATATGTGTATGTATGTATGTATATATATATATATATATATATATATATATATATATTATGCATGCACAAATATAAAAATACACTACACTGAAGAAGCGAATATTTATCTTTTTTTTTTTAAATTTAAATATCTTTATACAAAATAAAAATAATCATAGACAAAATATATAAAAAATACAAGCTGATCCATAAAAACTTACCCAGATTCCAACTGCAAGGCTTCTTCAATATCAGTGATGAACTTTCGAAGAGTTTTATAAATAACTAAATAAAACATGGTTATATTAATTCTACAAGTTACATATTAGTTTGCACTACAATATATATTTAAAGAAATGTTCACATAAGTGAAATATAAAAATAATTACGAGTAATATTTCTTGCTGATGGCTGACATACTAAAATTTGCCGATCTCCAGCTTCAACAGAATCCAGTTCTCCCTGCCAAAATCAAAGAAAAATTCATATATTTAAGAAACGATTAAAAAACGCTTTTTTTAACTTGATTATACAGAAATTCATACAAAGTAGTATTAAAATGTAAATTCATATTTTATAATATAAGAATTTAAAAACATTTTTTTAAATCATTAAAAATAATAATAGTCTTAATAAAGGATATCAAAATAAATAATCATACCTTTTCCTTCATGGAATCTTTTTTGCTCTTGTAAGTAGGTTTTTTTTATTAATAGCATGAGAAGAGCTATCAAATTTGAATAAGGATTGCTGAAAAAAACAAATAAATTTCAATATAAAATGGGAATAGTCTACTTTATTTATATCGAAAAAAAACACATAATGAATAAATAAAATTATACTACATTTATATGTATTTAAATGAAGTATTTCTTTATATTTAGGCAAAAATAAAAATATATTCTCAACAAGAAACTTTAATATAAAACTATCACAATATATGCTTTTTAATTTATATGTTTTTAAATTATTTGCAATTTTAAGAAGGCTCTCATTTTTTATTTTTATTTTATATTCAGCATAAGGTGTAAAAATATTAATATGATGTTTCTAACTTTTTTTTTGCTCTTGTAACAGTTTTGCGGAGAAAAAATGATGAAATGTCAGAGAAAGCAGTTGGAACTTTTGCAAATGCTGCAGTAGTTCGTTGAGTAACAGCAGAGTGTAGATCAAGATAATCAGTGACAAAAGTTCTACCTGAAATTAGAAGTAAAAACAGAAAAATTCACTTATATGATTGATTCAAAAATTCAATAATGATAATTGATAAAACACAATACAACAACATTAGTAATATTTTTTTAACTACAAAATAAATAATATTTTTTAATACAAAAATATTTTTTTAACCGCTATTATGTAAATAAACTTAAGTTTACAAATATATTTAAAATAAAAAAACAAATTGTTCATAACAAAATTTGATTAATAGCATTTCAAAAGTATTAAATAAAATCATAATTACTTGTCAATTATAAAAATTCATTTTTTATAAAAATATATTGTTTAAAAATTCAAAAGTTTCTCACAATACCACCTAATATAATTAATATGATATGAATTACAGATAAACTGAAACTAAATGCCAATTTAAAATTTAACTACTATATTTTTTTGCATTACAAGAGGATGATCAACATTTTTCTTTTTCATTATTTATACCAATCACAATACTCACTGTTGCTTGCAGTTTGGAATAAATATCAGCTATTTCATATTGTGTGACATCTGACAAAGCCTTGGTCATCTAAAAACATAACACACAACATATAATACAACAAAAATCTAAATATATCTGTCTTTAGTAGAATAATAAGTTTGATGAAGAAAATAATATATATAATAAAGGACTTAACATGCATTTCAAAAATAAATCCATAAATTTAGCTAAAGCCTTTTATAATGAAATATAAAAAATGAGCATGAAAAAGGACATTTTTTAATTAAAACTAAAAATTCAATTAAAATTTATATAAAAAACAATCATATTTTCAAATATTTCTTTTTTTCTTTTTGATATTATTTTGTTTCAAATATGATTATTTTGATTTTATTTTATTACTACTTTAGTAAAAAGCTTAAGATTCATAATTTATAATTTTTATGAATATTATAAAATAAATAATATAATTTAAAATATAATATAATAAAGGACTTGACATGCATTTCAAAAATAAATCCATAAATTTAGCTAAAGCCTTTTATAATGAAATATAAAAAATGAACATGAAAAGGACATTTTTTAATTAAAACTAAAATTCAATTAAAATTTATATATAAAAACAATCATATTTTCAAATAGATTTCAAATATTTTTTTTTCTTTTTGATATTATTTTGTTTCAAATATGATTGTTTTGATTTTATTTCATTACTACTTTAGTAAAAAGCTTAAGATTCATAATTTATAATTTTTATGAATATTATAAAATAAATAATATAATTTATGATACCAAAAACCAAAGTGTGTTTATGATGTTTTATAGCAACTAATAAACAAATTTAGTTACTATGGTAACAATTTAAACATCTTTCAATCTGTATTACATTACCAACACTATCATTTATTTAAAATTCCCTATTTTAAAAATCCAGTGCTTAAATATATATATATATATATATTTTTTTTTATATATATATTATATATATTTCTTAAAATGTTTTAAGACAAATCCAAACTTTTAATAGATAAAAAGAAGACAAAACAATTTCAAAAATTTTTTTGGTATACTTTTAATAAAAAACATTTATTCCAAATACAAATTTTTGTAAATTAAGAGTAGATCATAAAATATTATATTATTAAAAAATTTAATTTTAAAATAAATATTTAAAACAAATACTTACAGATATGCGTTCAAGATTGTCCAAAAGAGCATAATGGTTCACAGCAACTTGCCGAAATTGATTTAAAATTGAATTCAACAAATCGAGAAGAAAATGCTCAGGCTGATTCTTATTTTGAGTTACAGAAAATATAGGCTGTATTTCACATGCATAAGAATTTTGAGGAATCATACCATACATAACCTCAGTTGAGTTCCGAACAATTTTCATTAATTCTTTGGAACAGTTTTCTTTAAGAATCTAAGTAGAGAAGAAAATAATTAATTTTAAAAAACTTAATTCTAAATGAATCATTTAAAAAATGATGCATATTTGCTAATGTTTAGTAAATAAAAATTGCATATGAAATTTTAAATTATTTGTTGCAATTAAATAAAAGTTGCATTAAAATTAAAAATTTATAACTTTTATGCATATTCTCATCATAATGGCAGACCTTATAAGTAGTTTTTATAATAGGTATCCAACTTTTAAAACAATTCAGAAAATCTTACATGAAAAAAGGAACAAAAAAGATAAAAGTGAATCTATAAATATATGGATAAATAAATCTCTAATAAACAGATAACAAATACACTTGTATTCAAAAGTTAAATATAAATCCTGTTTATGTGAATTTAAGAAATTCTAAATCAAAATAAAAGGATATATAATATGCAGGTGTAATAGATGAATAAAACAAAAATAATACAGACTTTTATTATTCAAATAAAAAGTTTAAAAGAAATATGGACTTATAACTAGTTAAACACTAGTAAAAAAAATAACTAAGAAATATGATGAACAATAATAAGGTGCCTGATTACTTATATGCTCAAAGAGTTAAAAATGTCATAAGTGAAAGAAGTTTTCCATTTTGGAATGGAACTTTATGGTACAGAGTCTTCTTCCACATATATTTTACATGTGCTCTATAGCAGTAAGATCAAAAAGTTGAAGTCTTCTACATGAGATAGATTTCACTTTGAAGGGAAGTCACTGACCATGTGAAAGAACATGTAATCATCCCTGAATATGAATGCAAAATAGACAGCACCTAGAAACATATGAGTCTTCATATGTAATTAAAGTATCTCTGTATTTTCCAGTACTAACAGTCCACACTTCAAAACAAGGAAGTATATACAGCTGTCCAGTATGACTGTTGATATTATAACTTTGTTTGAAGAAAAATATCTTTCCATGGTGTTTCTAAGGTGAAAACAATTATTTTTATAATTATACAACAAGGAATCATTTTCAGACTAAATCTAAACTCCTCACTTAACATGGCATTGTTTCACTATTCCTGGCTCTACTGTAAATGTAGATATTTCTGTGCAGATATAAGAGATAAGCGAAAGAGACCAATGAGTCTAAATCTTCAATAAATGGTAAGCCTTCAAATTCTTAATTTGTGTGGTATCTGTTAAAGTTCCCTCTAAAATATCAGCTTGATCAAGGCTGTGTTTCATAGTTACAAAATTCCTTTTTTAATAGAAGATGATATCTGTATGTCGGAATTTATATAATATATACGATCATATCGAGCAAGGATCATATCATAGGATAGGATCATGATATATTTCATATCCAATCTCTTGGCAAATGATCAGCCTTGCCAAGAGATTGTAATCCTAGAATAAACTGGCACCAACCAGGTTCTAGCCTTCCAATAATTAAATTATAAAGTTTATCCGTGCCTAAATATTTACAAATCTAGTTATAATAGTATATATCCTTTTTATGTATAATACAAATATAAATATATATATATATATATAATATCAATGTTTGTTTATATAAAAAAAAAAACTTACTTCAACAGTTTCAGATAAACTGTCTAATAAAGCAATGCATTTCAGGATTATTGCAATTTGTTTATAATTAGCATCATTTGAAAAGTCACAACAGGCACCTTCTGCTGGTAATTTTATCACAAATCGAATATGAGTAAATGTTTCTGAAAATATAAAATAATAAACACTTAAAAAGAATAAAAGCTAATTTTAATCCTATTTCCAAATTTAAATATTAAAAAATTATTGAATGGATGACAAATTATATTTTACAACAAATACAAACCTTCATAGCTTTTTGATCTATTATCCAATTCAGAGTTTTTATGCAAAAATATGTTGTCAGGTATCATATAAAGATGTTTGTGAATTTCCTGCACCAATTTTTCATGTAATTTCTGGGAAAAATGCAAAAGGTTTACAATAATAACTTAATTGAAAAAAAGTTTGAAATATCTATTAAATTACAGTAACTGACTTAAAAATCAAACAAATTTTAACAAAACTGGATTAAGATTTTTGTTTATCTATAATAAAATGTTTAGATATAATTGAAAGATTATTTAGCATTAAGATTATTTATTGAATACAAAATAAGGCTAGAATTTGAAAAATCTTTTAAAACATTTAACATTGTTAAACTGAAGCTGAATTCATTAATTGATTTGATAAATTTATTCATGTTACTTGAATATAAAAATATTGTATGTTCAGTACAGAAATTTGTAATTAAAAGATTATTATATAGAAAATGAAATTTATGGGATATTATTTTTCAAAGAAATAAAATACCTGAATTTTTTTCAAATGTAGAAATAAAAAAATATTGAATTCAATATATAATTCAAAATAAAATTTAATCACTTAATAATTGAAATGAATAATTTTATTTTATATTAAACAACCAATTTTATTAAAATACAATAAAAAACCTTGGATACAATGATAATGATTCTCCTTTATTTTATACATATTTCTGACAGATAATTTATTAAAAAAATTCCTGTTGAATCATGGAATTACAATTAACCAACATTGTCATTAACTAAAACATTCAGTAAAAAAATTTAAAAAATTCGTTATAAATATGAGTTAAAATTTGAAAAATGTATTTATATGTTATGTCAAATTTGGTTTAAATTTTACATATCTGTAATTCTATCAGGTTGATATGATTTATTTTCACACAGTTTATAAATTGTTCATTATTACACCTGTAATTAAATATACTAAAAGTTTTACTAGCTAAAATTAACAAGAACTTTATTATTCACAATTTATATTAGAATGATTTTATGATTACATACTTTTCTAAGAGTTATGAGATCTGATTTTAAATCCTTTAATCCTTCTGCTCCAGCTAATTTTCCATTCATTAGATTCACTATAAAAATTTGTAGAACAAATTTTTAAAATCAAATTATATAAAATATGTCTCATCAAACTCTTTTTGTATTCTACAATATTTCTAAAGAGCCAAAAATATTTTTATTTATTAATGCTAAAATAATTAAACAATTGAATAAACTTGAATTTTAAAAAAATTAATATAACTTGAAAATATAAATAAAAATATATAAATTTGATTAAAAAATTAATGTATCTAAATAAAATCGCAGTTTGACATTTGATATAGTTTTCTGCAGACAGAGCAAACAGATTTATGGTTATTATTAGTAGTTATTTTTAATTTTTTTGTATTGTGCAAGTTTTATTGCAATAGTTGTAATAAATAGAAATCAATCTTTAGTAAAAAATAAAATTATTAATATTTTAAAACATTTACATGAAAATCAATATAAATAAATATAATTTTGAAAATTCTACTATACATGATGAAACAAGCAATTCGGTTGCTTTTAAAAACTGTTCTTCTTTCATATATGCTTCCACATTCCCATGCACTTGATTTAAATCATTTCTAAAAAATTATTACAAATGTTATTACTAAAACATATAAAATTAAAATTTTTAAGCAAATATTTTTAAATTAATAAAAATAAATTAATTAATTACATTTCTCTTAGCATATTTATAACTTCACGATGTTCCACAGATTCTGCACGAAGTCTTCGGATTTCATCTCGTTTGCATTCCAAAAGTTTTTTACAAGCCGTCAGTTTTTCTGTTACTAATCTACAACCTTGTCTACTACCTGTACAAAAAAAAAATTAGCAAATTACTTTCCTTACAGAAAATTTAAACAAATTTATGATAATCTAAAGGATTTGATTTAATAATTGACATGTACTTTATGTTAATTTTTGCAGATATTTTGCTAAAGGATTCCATAGTTATAGACAGCTGTTCTCTGTGACCTACAGAATAAAATTTTTTAAGAATATTAATATGAATTTAGATATAAAAACAATAACTAACATAATGATAATTTCAACAGCACAAGAACAGTTTAATCCATATTAGGAATTAAATAAACAATATAATTTATTAAGAACACAAAATTACCTTCTTGTATATTATTATATTACATTCTCATTTTAAATTACATTATAGTCTTTTATCATATATATAAATGACTATTATACAACAAATTTTTATATTTCTAATCTATTTGAATTGGACAGATGTCTATATTTTATAACTTAAGGAAGAATAAATATGCAACTTCTTTAAGTATCAGCTTAAAAATATGTATGTAACTTATGTATCTTCTTTATAAATATTTCTATTCAGATAATATTATCAATAAAGTAATATGAAATTTGTTACAATTTCACTACATCATAAATGTGCTAAATTTCTATGCTCTGGGTGTGGCTAATGTTCGATTTTAAATACACAAATTAAAAATAAATTTGTATAGATTCAAAGCAAAGGATATTTTAACTTTAAAACTAATAAAGTTATTAAATTTTTTTTTATCTTTATTATGATAAAAAAATATTGCAATAAAAATATATACATGCAAATAAAAATATTTGCTTTTACATACCTGATATTAGTTCAACCAATCTGCCATCGCATGCATCAAAATCCTTTTTTAATTCCTGCATTTTTCTTTTTCTATCATCATTGTTTTTACTAAAACATATATTAAAAAGTTAAAAACTCCACTACTAGGAAGAATACTGCATTATAACATAAACAAATAATAAATAAAGTTGTGCATGACACAGCAGAAACAAGCATAGTGAGTCATGCAAAAGTAAAACTGAATGAAAGACAGATATTAGCTATTACTGAAATGTATAGGTATGTATTGACATCCTTTAATAAAGAATAGTATGTGTCTTCATTTATAATTAGTCTTCTATTGCTACATAGAAGTCAATCATTTTTTTCTTTTTTACAATAAAATATAATATAAAATGATAGATTTATTTTTAATAAAACAAAAATTTAATAAATTTGTTTACAATTTTAATGTAAAATTTTAAAATATTTTAAATTTAACTCAAATAGATTTAAAAAAACAACAAATTTAATTTAGATAATATTTCATTTATATTATTTTTAGGTCAAAGTATTCTAAAAGTAATTTAATATGCAATATTAGGTTCTAATTATTTTCAGCAATTAATTATATCGATTTCATAATAAAGCAATTGAATAACAAGGGGAATGGAATTGACTTACCTCACAGAGAGTTCCGCAATGATATTCATCAAACGACCACTCTTAAATAAGATTGTATATCAAAATTATTAATTTTGCAATTCATTAAACATTAATAAGTACAACATTAAAAAAAAACTAATTTTATAAGTGAAAAGCAAGTAGTTTCTAATAAAGATAAATAAAAAAAAAAACCTTAATTATACACTTAAATATAACATGTTGGTACATTAACTTATGAAAATAAGATTTATATACCAAACCACATATAGTAAATTTCAAAAGCAAAACATATTTTTCTGACACAATTTTAATATTCATATATTTTTCTGACCTAACAGATTTTATATAATGTGTGTGCATATATCTATCTTTTACTTGATATTCGAAAGTCAATAAAGCACATTATCATTACATTTACAAAAGTATTATGATCAAAAATTTCATTAATTTATTTTTAAACTAATGATCTATACATCTACATTCTGTACAAAATAAAATAAAATTTATTTTTAAGCATATATAATTTATATTGCAAGTTAAATGTAGAATATAAGGAAAAATTCTAAAAACATTTTTTTCTAACATTTAAGCCTTTTCAGCTGTATTATAATGTTTTCGATTAAATCCCTTTTAGCAGTATTATATATGCATGTTTTAACATGCTTTATATTTTTGTATAATATATTTATTGCAAGAAAAATTAGAGATAATTTAGATAACATGACAGAAAATTCAGTGCCACAGTAATTCATATGCAATAATTCATCAAAATCGTTTAAATTTTAATATACTCCTAAATAATTATAAAAATATGCCCCATAATATTATAAAAAAAAGATCATTTTGGCTGTCAAAGCCAGCTTATATAAAGTATTTCTATGCATCTCAGAAAATTATGAAAAAGCCAATTGAGCATCATTTATGCATATCAGTTTTATTTCATCTTTTAAAAATAATTGAAATTTATAAGTAAAAGAGTATTTAAAAAAACAACCTAAAAGTTAACAAATCTATGTTTTTAGTTATAATTAAAAAAAATTTTATACAAGAATTCAGATTTGTTTATGTAAATAGTATAACTGTTTTAAATTAAAATTTTGTTCTATACGAATAGAAATATATTCATTTGAAATTTAAGCTTTATTAATTTCTTTTCGTGCTTGATTTTTTTTAAATAAAAAAATCATTTTAATTTTCTTGTTAGTAATGTATGAATATTCAATACATTTTATATTTCCCTAAAACCTTACAAATATTTCAAAAATAAATCATTGCTTATACACACCGTATCTTTCGATACTTTTGACCCCCTTGGGGGTCTAACAGGAGTGTATTGAGACGTTTTCATCATGTTGGAAAAATAAATTCAATTCCGAAACTAATATTTATTGTTCTGTTTCCGAAAAACAATTCAAAATAAGGCATTCATATTTTACGTTATTAACACTGTGATCCAAAAAAATTATACAAAAACTAAAAACTGGATTTTAACACATTTGTAATTGAATAATTTTAGATTAACCATAAAATGTCAATTAACACATGCTAGACATTTATTCACGCCTACGAAATAAACAAAATTTTGTTTTGACATTGTTGCCAGTTTAGAGAAATATAATAGTTGAAAATTGACACATTGCTGACATTTGTTAGCGGTAAATTAAAACTTTTAATGGTTTTTTAAATTAGAATTTTTAATAATTTTTATTAGCCAAATTACAGCTCATTTTCAATAAAAACTATCACTACTTTCAGAAATAAGTAGATTCGATGGAAATTTTGATAACATGTTAGAGTATCTCATATTGCAGTCGGACTGCCAAGCATACATTTTACGAGTTATTTCTCATGCATCAAAATAAATTCAAGACAATTATCCTATAAAATCTATCCAAAAGCTGTAACCTCAATAGATCCAAGAACTTTTTAATGATAGTTATTCTTACACACTAGCGTGAGCGTATTAACATTATTTATATTAGTTAAAGGTTAGATTGTATTGGGGAAAGTATTCTTTATTATTATTGTTATCTCATAAATTTAGAGAGTAAAAAATTAACAATTTTATGGCAATATTAATGAAGAGTACGCCTATTGTTGCAAAGAAAAAGAGATTATTTAGAAATGAATTAGACTGAAGTATATGTCTGAAGGTACACTTAAAAATGATTTATATTGTCTACAAAATCCAATAGCTAATATACTATGCATACTTTCAATAATCTAGTTTTTTAAAAATATTCATTTTTTTTTTATGAATGTTAATGGGCCACTTGTCACTTGCAGATTTCCCTTTCTAGTTGCAAACTACTAACCCGCAAATGGCTTGATTCGCTATTTCAAATATCGATTTTCGAAAATTAGAGTTTCCTTAAATGATTGTTTTTTTTTTTTTTTTTTTTTTTTTTTTTTCATTTCAAAAAATTATTTCCTACTGTGAGAAGAACGAGTAGATGATATATTGAATAAATACAGATAAGAATAAAAGGATATTCAGTAAATGGGGAAGCACGGGACAGTCGTTTGCTTTATCCTTATTATATCATTTCTTATTAGTCCATTCCGGAAAATATCGATTAGTTCAGGTAGTTAATCATTATTAAATATTCTTTTTATTAAATATAAGCATTAAAAAAAAATTTGTGTATTATAGCTTATTCCGTAAAAACAACTGTTAGTAATTTACAGAAAAGAATAAAAGTTAAGTTATTTCATCGCTTAATAATTAAAATTGATATAATTATCACATCATTCAAAAACATGGAAAATTTTACTCTGGATATAGATCTTATTAATTCTTTTTTCTCTTTAATGAGTATGAAATTTAATTTTAAAATCATTTGATTTTTTTAAAAACGGAATAAATTTTAATTTTTGGGGGAATCCTATTTAATAAAATCATTTTTCTTGTGCGTTATTTAGTCTTTACATTTGTTAAGCACACCTCCATAAATTGCTAAATACAATCTTGAATAGTATCCTTTAAAAGTATCTTTATTAATAAATATTTTTTTTCATATAATTACAAGTAATAATTTTTTCTTTATATTTGTAGACAATATTTAAATGCGGCTTTTAATATTTAGTAATAACATTTCTACCTTTATGATAACATCAACTTTTTCCTTCATCGGCGCAACAGCCCTACGATGGATTAAGGCAGTCTGCCTACTGGTAAATTTCGAGAAAGGAGATGCTTTCTTTTTAGGAAGTAGGGTTATCAGCCCTACGCTCAACGCTCCACCGTCATATTAGAAGGGGATTCCGAATCACTACAAACTTTCATGGCACCGCTGGGAGTTGAACCTGAGACCTGTATCACCGAGTGCCAAGTTCTAGTCACTCGGCCATTAGGTTCCTTCAATTCGTTTACATTTCCAAAATATTAATTCAATATTATTATCCACCGCATTAATTTAACAAGTATTTCTCAGAAATATTTTTTTAAGCAGCACTTGCAATCAAAGTCTTTATAGAGCTATATTTTTTTTATTCATATTATGTTACATCTACATTATATTAAATATTGACATCATGATCTCATTGTATTGACTTTACAAAATTATTGAAGTACTTTCTTTTTTTTTTTTCAAAAAAAATTAAAATAATGATTTTAGATTTAATTGATTTTGTTTCACCAAATATTTGCTACAGCTTAGTCAAATCTGGTCCTTAGTAAACTAAAAGATAATGTTGTTTATTTAAACATCCTGTCTACCCTTTAGAGAATGCTTTTAAGAAATTTTTTTGAATTTATTGAATTACATACGTAATTTCTCTTTAAAATTTTCCTACTGTATTGAATTAATAACTGTAGAGTGGATTGGTTAGTTTAAACTATGAAGAATATTATAATGAATTCTCTTTTTCGAAAGTTTTATATTATGTATGCTACATTATCCTCTTGAAATGTAATGCCGATGAACGTGTATCCAAACGTGTTTTACAGTATGAATGATCCCAGTAAAGGGCATTCTCCTCCAGATGTTAACATAACAGGTGGGCTGAAAAGTTCATAGGCTGACACATAGATGACGTTACTAGTATTAAATCCATATAATTTTTAGTTAGCCCTAACCTTCAAAAGACACGTGTATAAATTTGACAGCTGTTGTACTATTAGTATGTGAGTTATAGCATTTTTAGTGAAGCAACTTTTTGTTAGTTTGAAAAAATGGATAAAAAGGAATTTCGTATGTTAATAAAGCATCACTTTTTGGCAAAAGAAAAAAATACTATTGAAGCCAAGGCTTGGCTTGATAAAAATTATTCGGACTTTGCACCAGGAAAATCAACCGTATAGAAGTGGTTTGCTAAATTTAAACTAGGCGAAATGAGCACCGAGGACGATGCACGCAGTGGACGCCCCAAAGAGGCTGTTAACCGACGAAAACATCAAAAAAATTCCACAAAATAATTTATGATAACCGTAAAGTGAAGTTGATTGAGATAGCTGAGACCCTAAAGATATCAAAGGAACGTGCTGGGCATATCGTGAATGAATATTTGGATATGCGAAAGCTCTGTTCAAAAGTGGGTGCCGCGCGAGCTCACAATCGACCCAAAACAACAACGAATTGATGATTCTAAGCAGTGTTTGGAACTGTTCAATCGTAATAAACCCGAATTTTTGCGTCAATATGGATGAAACATGGCTCCATCATTTCACACCGGAGTCCAATCGACTGTCAGCCGAGTGGACTGCACGTGATGAACACTAAAAATGCTATAACTCACATACTAATAGTGAAACAGCTGTCAAATTTATACACGTGTCTTTTGAAGGTTAGGGCTAACTAAAAATTATATGGATTTAATACTAGTAGCGTCATCTATGTGTCAGCCTATGAACTTTTCAGTCCCCCTGTTATGCTGTAGAACGCTATGTCTGTAGTACATCAGCCAATGGGCAACCTGAAAGGACCTCTCATTGGCTGGTGTACTACAGTTCACAGGCTTGAAACCCAACTAAACCTAACTGCGCACTTTATCAGTGAGACACGAGTCGGGATTTGGTTTACGTGAGAGTTTACTTGCGCATATAAATATAAAATGTGAAATTAATTATAAAATTAAATATGAGTAATAAATTTCCTATGTTTTAATTTTTTTTTCGAAAAAAGTTATAATTTCTGAAGTTATCTAATTAATAATTATGTAAATCATTCATACAAAAATACATCGCTCTGTATTTGAAACGAAATTTATTTTGTAACACACACGAAATTTTTTTTTTTTTTTTTTTTGTAACAATGTTAAATAACTTTGTTTGATTTTTTTTTTTTTTTAAGTAATAAAAAATGTCACATTTGTCATACATTTGAGTTTAAAATTATTTGCAGAAAAACATTTCTGCTGACAATTTTTTTTTCCCCGAAAGTGATTTTAAAATTTCATTCCTTAAAAAAATTCTTTTCAAAATAGAAATATTTTTAAAATGTGCCATTAAAAATTAACCAATATTGTATAATTATTGGTTGCTAAAACTAACGCTTTCTGAGAATTAGGTTCATATTAAATCACACTCAATCTCAGCTCAAACTTTGTATACTTTCATTCCTAGTTTTTCATCTAAATTTAAAATAATGTTGCTTGTTGTTATTATCGAATACCGAAAATTTTAACTTAATTCATTCGCCACAAGAAAAAGAAGGCATGTAGCAAATTCAGCATTATCCAGAGTGTTTCATGTGGGACCTGCTACACTGCAACCACATTCTGCATCACTAATAAGGGGTTCGTCCCCGTGCTGCCGGACACTGAAAATTAGTCACAACACGACACATTTTGTTTGTACAATTTTAAACAAACGCTGTCAAGGAGGGAGTCTGGCGGATCCCGCTCTCCTTCTTGAGTCCAATTGAAGGACATTCCGGCCTATAGATTTATCCTGCCCAGCTACGACACTGGCACAGGAGATCTCGGGTATTGACTGCGGCTTCTCTAGTTCGGATATCTAACGTACTGTCCACTAGACAGCCCCGGCTTATTTAAAATACGTCATAAGTGAATTTTTAAAAGAAATGCAATTAAAAGTGTTTAAAAATACATTTTTTTAAAAAAAAGCAGGATTAAAATGTTGCCTTTCTTTTTGATACATTTATTTAAAATAATTATTTCCAAAAATCGATCTACAAAATCTTGCTCCAAAATTTTTTTGGAGACTACACTTAGGAAAAGAGCGTAAATCCTACGAGATATAACCCTTACCATTAAGCAATTTTAAAAGAAATCTAGAGTTTTACAAGTTCCTATGCACTTAATTACATTCAGAAGAGAAGAAAAAGGAAGTGTGTGAACTTGAGAATCGATCGAATTCAAATGACAACCTCGTACTTTCGAAGGTCGAATAGTCGCCTTGAATATTTACCGAGACAGTTCATTATTTTTTTTTTCACTCTCCATTTAAAATAGCAAAATTTTTGTTATATATAATTACTGCACTAGACTTCATGAATTATTTAATTGGAAAATGGCTTGTAGCAGCTTAATTAAGCAGTTTGTGTCAATTATAATGACATTATTTCGAATATGTATAAGTTTTGAGCTCACCTTTAAATTTATATTGTCTTTTATCGTTTAAAACATATTGCCGTTATACATCAGATGAATTGGGGCTTAAATCAAATTATTTCGATAAACATCTTCAATATGTGGTTAATTCACTAATTGCCATACAAATTAGCGCACCAAAAGATTATTGTCGGTACTATGAAATTTGGCATGAAGGTTTGTGACAAAATCATATGTAAATAATTAAAATTGCAGCCTAATTATGAATAACGATAGACTAGCACAGTGTGTTTGATGTGCGTACATTTTAATCCAAAAAATAGTCTCACTGAGGTACTCTGTATGCAGTTTTTCTGGAGCAAAGTGAGGCTTTCTCATCTGAGTTACTATAATCTCAGTTCCCTTCGGAGTTTTAAGAGGGGGAAGAATTATTGGGACGACTAAAGTTGGGTGATGGGCATGTCCGTTACCTCGATGTTTTGACAGTACTGTAAGGAGGTTTTAGGTTCCAGTGAATGGGAATTAGGTCCACACATATAGCACTCTTACTCAGAACACACTCAGACGACCAATAATTAGGAGAACTGCTTCATTGACTGTCAAAAACACACACAGATACGTTGGAGACAGATACAGAATATATTTTTGTGTCTACCCGTACATTGCGAGGCGCGTGTGCAGCAATTATTTCTATCGCTACTCTCGGTACATGTGCTGGGAGTGACACTATTACTATGCATTCAATTGAGGTGGTGACGAATTACAATTCAATTTGGAACGAACACCTCGGATTGTGATCACTGGTAGGGTTCATACGGCACGATAAATTTCAATAGCCGGGATTCGAACAGAGCTCTCTGAATTCTGAAAACCCTACATTTTCAATCGATGAAAAATATGGGGATCTAGTAGACCAAGGAAATATGTCAATACTGAGGTGAGAGAGAGCTGTGATACCCTTGCAACGAGTAATCTAACATTATCAATTGTAAGTATCTTCTATGAGTCCAATCATGAGAGTGATTGAAGGATGACTTGACTGGATGTGACTGAAGTATATTTTGACTGAAGGTTAATTTGAAGGATGTGATGAATGTATAGTTGGCCTTTCATGGTGCCCTAGATTAATACTAGAGAGGGTCCAGAGCTCGGTTCGAAACCCAATAAGCAATGTCAAATTGAAATTTATCGTGTCGTTTGAAACCTCCCAAATGAGATTTTCCGAGATGTTCGTTCCAAACTGCGGTGACAAATGTGGCTGTTGTGTGTCAGGTCTCTTGTGATGCATCCTAAGTGAAGCTGAATCTGCTACATATCTACCATTCAGTTGTGAATGATGAGATGGAAATCTTATATGATGACGGTGTACTGGCAGTCCATTTATTTTCAATAAGCAAACTCTTCAATTTAAAAAAATGGTATTTTATGAAGATATATAGTCTCATTTTTTTTTTTTTTTTTAAATCACACCTTTACAATAAATAATTGCTATGCTATGCTATCTCATTGCTATGTAGAATACAAAGTTTTTAATATTTTTTTCATCAAATCAATAAATAATGGTATGAGTAATAAGTAAAAATATAAAGTAATAAAGTATAAAGCGAAATGCTCTGCATGATATTTGAAAATTATATTCCTTTTTTTTTTTTTACAGACATATGCTATAAAAATTTTGCACACCTCTTATTTGTATGTGCAGCTTTCGTTTAAAATAACTTTCAGTGTCTTAAAAACATTAGTGTTGCGTTGACTGAATATTTTAAATTAATAAAAAATAGATGTCACATGAAAAAGCAGGGGATAAGAATTAGAAAGAGTATTGCCATTTAAAAAAGTTAACATTTAAAAAGTAACCAAATTTTTATTTTCTATTTTTGAAAAACAGAAATAAATGCGTATAAATTATTAAAATATTATTTAAAATAAAGATAACTTTTTATAAGAATTTTATGAATAGTGCTTAATTTTTTTTTTATTAATCAGAGAACTCAAAATGGGATGTCCCTTTTCGAACAGCTTTTTAGTTTTTTTTTTAATTGAAACTAGTCCACGTAAGAGAAGTATAAATATATTTTTTATATCAACATATTGACATATAAAGATATTTACATTTATTTGTGAGCATATGGTTAGAAACGACATACTGGTTTACTAGTTTGCTCTGGCGATCGGTACCACAGGTTTCGAATTCTAGCTGTGTCATTGATGCTTATAATGATTCGGAATCCACTTTAAACCGTAGGTCCCGCTCTAATATGATCTTAAAGCGTTGTCTTGAGGTTTAGTCAGTCTTCAGCCCTCGTGGTTCCTCGCTAAAGTGAAGTTGCATATTACTTTTAGCCATGGCCCAGTCGCCTACGACAGGTCTTCTGGACCTGGTGTAGGCTTTCCTGCACCAGGAGGATTAGTAACAACAACAACAGAAATGACTGGTTAATTGTCTACAAATTGCGTATTTGCAATATTGCCACATTTTTTAGTGTACATGGCGGTTTTTTTTTTTTTTTAATTTATACTATTATCTTTGTTGCAAAGCTTGTAAATGGAATTTTTATATATTTATAAATGTCTTTTAATAAATTTATTGAAGAATTTATGAAAGGTATATATATACATGATAGCTGTCCTAGCTACGGGACACAAGTAGTCCTATACTGTAAACAATGCATCTTATCATGAAACCCTAAACATTCTTGAAACTTTTTAGACATGTAAATTAAAAATAATTACTTTTTTTTAATTAATTAATTTATTTTTTGTTTCTTATCCTACTTGGATCGACTGTAGCATCTAGATCAAGTCCATGAACCCTTGTGTTCTCATGGAAGGAGGAAAAGGGGGGAGGCAGTTTCCACAAATTTTGCTCCAGCGGCCACAAGCTGTGATGGGGCACCTGTAGGTAGAAGTCTGACTTAGTTCAGTGTCTCTGAAAAAGGAGGACTTTTAGGGGAACTACCCTGCATTTTTCGTATCGTATGAGAGATAATCTGGAAAACTCCCACCAGGTAGACCTAATAATAAGGTAAGAGCATCCTAACATCATGCTGAACATCCTAAACGTCATCGAGTCTTCTCGCTTTTTTAATACGCTTTTATTAGTTTCACCTGTATGTTTGTTTGTATGTATGTAACTGACTTTTTGGGCTCGGTTTTGCTCTACTTTTAAGTGATCAGATTTAATTTAAACGTTGTAGACTTATTAAGGACCGACGACACTAAAATATTTTGATAAGTTTTATTATCTCATCATGATTAGGATCGCCAGGATTAGTGATTAAAACACACAGCCTTTGAAAATTCATCTTGATCGGCGCATAATTTATCCCTGGACATCTGCTTCTCCTCGTACACATATAAGCTGCAATGAAACATTTGCAGACATCTTTCAGAACGAAAAACAGCTGATTCTTTTTAATACACTTTTATATTAGTTTCACCTGCATGTTTGTATGTATGTAACTAACTCTTTGAGCTCGATTTTGCCCTACTTGAAGCGATCAGATTTAATTAAAACATTGTAGACTAACTCTAAAAGCGTGTTTTTTAGTTTTTTAAACTATTAATTTATATTAAAAGAATGTCTACAACAAAGCCGCTAGCGGATGGAACCTCAGCCTAATGCTCTCCAGCGGCCACAAGTCGGGCAGAAAATAATTAACACTCGTTTAGAGACATAATAATAAAAAATCACTCTCATTTTTAGATTCAATCATTAATGACTGTTAAAATTAGTATTTTTTTCTTGGGAAGAGCTTAACGAAATAAACTGTAACTGTTTGAGAATGTTCAATAAGCCATATTAAACTATATGTAATATATCTAAAGTCGAAACTCAAATAATAAAAATAAACCTTCGTATTCGACATCATAGTTATTATATAGTAATAATTTTTACATTGTACTAATATAGGTTAAATGGCCTTAAATTGAACATTAAAATTAAAAATATAGCCCAAAAATTAAAAATACATGCATTAAAACTTAAAAGTACTGCGCACATTGCCACTGAGTCACAAGTTGGGCAAATTTATTTTTTAAATTCTGTAATAAACAAAAAAAAGATTTTTTTTTTTCTAATTCTAGAAAAAGAAAATGTTTTGTTTCAGCTTTTAAAACTCCTAGAAACTTACTATTGATTTAAGAAACAGGTAATATAAAAAATTTTTAAACTCAATTCTTTACTTTTTTTTCACTCTATTGTAGAAAGTCCTTTATAAATAATTTTCCTTCATTTTTTTTTTATCTGGCGCCATCTATTGGTAGATATATGCAACTTAAATCTAAAAAACTAAAATTAATAAATTTAATTTAATTACTGAATTAATATTTGAAAAAACTGTATTAATATTCAGTGTCATCCACATATAAGTTCAAAAAAATGTATTTGAACCTGAGTGGATGAATAAAAAGTCTTTTATGAACGATTGAAAATGAACAGGATATATATAGGAGAGTGTGAGCTAATAGAAAGAATTGAAAAATTGAATAAAACGGAGACAAACATCTTCTCCGAGGTTATGATCGTGGTAAACACAATACTCTATTAAAATAATATTATTATCTTATTTACGA
The DNA here is from genome assembly GCA_021605095.1 of Caerostris extrusa. Lineage (NCBI taxonomy): Eukaryota > Metazoa > Arthropoda > Arachnida > Araneae > Araneidae > Caerostris > Caerostris extrusa. The sequence continues at coordinate 866 of BPLR01014956.1, read as the reverse complement.
GAAGAGCGAAATCACTTAAGTGGTTTCTTTGCGTAAAAAAAGTAAACATAAAAAATTATGCTTATCAGAAATACCACTGTATTTGTTTATTTATTTATTTTTTTATAACAACAAAACACTTTTGCATGTGATCACGTATGCTACAAAAAATGGAAAAAAAAATAGAATTCCTATCACACAAGTAATACGTTAATATTAAAACTTAGCAAATTATATGGTTGGAATTTCAAATGAACTTTGTTTGGTTATAAATAGGGATATGACAGGGTAAACAATAGAAGCTTTACTGAAACATTATTTATATTAGACAAAATTTTCTTGTTTATTAGATCACGTACTGTCATATTTTTGTGATGGAACACATTATTAACATAACGTAACATTTTCGGTTTAGATTATAAAACTCTGAAATACAGTTATGTGATCATTAATAATTGGAGCAAACTATTTTTTATTAAATGAATTGCATAATTTACTAAATAAATATAATTAGTTCGTCACAATTTTCGTCACAATTTCATTTTAAAAACATTGTATATAAAATTTGGTTAGAACAATTTTTAAATACAAAAACAGTTTTAATTCGTTTTATAAATTTCAATAGTTTTACAACAGAAAATAACAGTAAATTATTATTGAACGATATCAAATATGTCTATATCACTTACAAATTTAAAAATTATTACACATTTGGAATATTCTCGGTACTGAATTAAGTTCGTTCCAAGATTTTCCTGTAATCTTATTTCTATATAAAATAAAAAATAGCAAAATTCTTTCTTGCTACATACCTAGAATAGTTTAGTCTTATGACAGCGTCATTTTATTATTTAATGCATTAAAAATCAATTAAAAATTTTTGAATG
>BPLR01014955.1:0-23871 GCA_021605095.1 Caerostris extrusa | reverse complement strand
ACAATGTATGACAATGAATTTGCTTAGGATGAAATGGTGTTTAATTGCTTTTGGATACTTCTTAAACAAATTCTAAGTTACATAGCAGCAAATTAATAATTATCAAAACATTTTAGTTTTATTAATTTTAATTTTATTTTATATTTAGAAAATTTTAGTTATTTTTAGTAAAAAATATATTTGATGACAATTTTTTTCTATCAAACGCTAATTAATTGAGGTTCCCTTGTTATAGAAGTGAATTTATAAAATGGCTACAAATCTACAGATATATCATCATCCATATTGCATTATGTAAATGGATGATGAATTATAAGTTACATAAAAATAAGTTAACAAATGTTATTAATTAGAAGTGTTTATAATTAGGGTTATCATAAGGGTTTACGGTGTTTAAGGAGTGTTTATAATAAGAGTTTAATTGTTTAAGGTGTTTAAGAAAGGAAGTTTTATAATAAGGATGAAGGTGTTTATATTGAAGTTTAAAGTAAATCATAAATGATTCCAAATTATTTATTATTAATTAACGAAGCTTTAAAATTAGAAATTATTTTTCTTATATTTAGAAAAAACATAATACTAATTTTATTAAAATTTTAATTAATTTGGTTAATTTCTATAATAACCATAATTTTTTATGAATTAAAATATAATATTAATGAATGTTTGAAATGCTATTTTTTAAAATTTTAAATTAAATGTTCTTTTTGGCTATTTAGTAGTTTAATTTTTTAAAAAATAATAATAATTTATATCGACTAAAGGTTTTAAGAGAGCTTCATTTTTGTGTTAATTATTTGATAAACAATAATAATTATTTCATTTACGTATATTCTATCATAATTTTTTATTTGGTATGGTCATACTAAATTTAAATACTTATATGATAAAGAACTTCATCTGTCTACTATCATCTTCTACCTTTCACATTTAGTTCTGCACATTTTTCCCCATCATCCTCTGATAAAAGCTATTAACAGAAATAAAGTCCATTCTAGCAAAAGGCAAGTATTGAATAAGTAATTTACAATAATTGATTCCGCAGACTTCATAGAAGCGAAAAAAGCCCACCGACTTTTCCGTAATTTTTATCCCAACGCTTCTCCCTTATTTTTTTTTATATCCTCACCTAGGGTAATGCATAAAAGTAGCATATTTTTTTTCCCTACCTAAGTTCGTTCGTTGCTAGAAGCTTTATTGCCAAAGACATGAATTTTACATGCTTTTATCTTTTGTTAGAGATAGAAGATGTGGCACAAGTAGTGAGCAAAAGCAGTATCGATTCGCAAATATCTAAAGCCGACCGTTTCAATAGAATGGAAACGTACAGTACTCGAGGAAATTGGTTGAAAAAAAAGTAAATCTTCTACCCTATAGTAAAAAAAAAAGGAGCGGGGAAAAAATCACAAAGATGCATTACAAAAGAGCAAGTCTTTGTTATTCACACAATACAGTTTGTTGCTTGTCAACATGATAAAAATAATTGGATTACATAGCATTAGGCTTCAAGTTTGAGAAACTCTGAGAAAATGTATTAAATTTGTTACGCCGTGGGAATGATATGAAACATTATGCTTGCTAGTTTTTTATTTTTATTTATTTATTTATTTTTTTGTATCTGCGTTTGAGAATTGAATGAAAGATTTTGGAAATGTAATATATCGAATTTATTAATAATTCAATTTATTGTTATATGTATTTTTTTATTTGACAGAAAAAGTTCGAAGAAAACTTGGAACTCTGATTTTGGATTTAAATTTTCTTTGGGCAAGACACAAGGAAAATTATAATACTGGTTTTATTTACTTCAATGTTTGAAACCAGAAAGTTCAATCGAAAACATAATCAAATTTTGTTCTTCCTTTTAGTTTTAAAATTTTTGATTTTTTAGATTTATTCTAAAATAAAATTGTTTTTGAATATCTAAAAGTGGAACGTCATAAAAAACATTCCAGTAGTGATTGTAAAATTATATTATGCATAACCTTTTTGAATTTAATAAAATATCAAGTTCAATATAAAATATTTTTTTTAATTATTTATATGAATTAATTTTAACTTATTAGTTATTAATTTTATAAAACATTTTGAATTAATAGCAAGTTATAAAATACTTTTCTTTTAGCTCTAAGAAATGTTTCCATGTAATAAAAATTTTAATTAGGCACTTAATCAATAAATCTTAGTTTATGCTATTTCATGGTAATTATGAATTTTTGGTGTTTATTGATATCCATGATTATTGAAAATTCCATGATAGTTGGAATTTTTTTATTACTTTCAGAATTACTGAGACTGAATAGAGATTGTTACACAATAAGTCAAAATCATGTTTTTCTTTCTATTTTGTGATTAACGTATATCCATGATAATTGAAAATATGATCAGTTTTCCTGTCATAAGATTATGTTTTACAAATGTGGAAAAATGTGTCTTAACACAAATAGTTAGTGGTTCAAATCAAATCCGAAATGGCAATCTTTCAGAATTAGTGAAATATTCACAATTCAAAATCTAACGATTATTGACAATAAAAACTTAACACAAATAGTGTACTGTGTTAACAGTATTATTATTATAGTGCGCTTTCACGATTGTTCTGATTTCTTCTTTTTTTGTGATTAACGCAAATTCTTTGATTATTGACAATATAATCTCTGCTAACAGCATTATATGTTCTTTCACGATAATTGTGATTTTTTTTTTTTTGATTAACGGAAATTCGTGATTATTGCCAATATGGCGTATAAGGCAAGGTTTTCGTGTATTTAAAATTTTCGATTAAAAATGACCATAGTTATCAACTAAATTTCTAAAAGAATTATTTTTAATTTACCTCTAAATTTTAATCAATCTATACATCTATTCAACATACATATGTATATGTGTGTGCATATGTTCGGGTATATATTTATATTGACAATATTTTTACATTGAACTGATCTTTCTTTTATTTGATGCGCAGTCGAAAATCGACGATCATTTAAAACAACTGACAGAAGGAACAAATTAATATATTTATTAAATTAAATAAAATATTTGTGATCATTTGAGATTTAGAGATTTTGAAGATCTCTAAATCTCAAATGACCACTAGTTTTTTATTTAATTTAATAAATATATTAATTTGTTCCTTCTGTCAGTTGTTTTAATGATCGTTTCATCTACAGTTTTAGACAAAAATCTATAGATGAAAAGATATTCAAAACAACTGGCACCAGGAACAAATTAATATATTTATTTAATTAAATAAATAAATTACCCTAATTTTTATTTAATTGAATAAATATATTAATTTGCCGTTGGTGCCAGTTGTTTTCATGAATAAATTACAAATTACGTAATTATTTAAGCTAAAATGTCAAAAAAAAAAAAAAAATTAATATTAAAAAAATTCCCAACGTGAGGTATAATCTAAACATTAGAGTACTTGAAAGAATTTCTTCTTTACAAACTTTTGAATTTATTTAAACGAAACAAAAGATAATAAAACTCAAGTTTTGAATAAAAACTTTTATGGATATATATATTTTTTAGTAAGTAACAAAAAAATAATTTAAGTGCTTTCATGATTTTATTTCTTCTTCAAATCTAATTTTTTTAAGTGACTCAAGGCTCTTTTATATTTACTCCCGCTTTAGTAAACAAATATAACAGAAGAAAAGTTTGTCTTGTTTTGACATGACTTCTCAATTTTTAAAAAGTTAACAAAATTTTTCAGAAATGTTTAAAAGCCTTGCATATTTTTGACGCAAAAGTTTGATATTATTTTTATATCTAAGTAAGATTTCATGATAAAGTATATGGCCTTTTTAAATTCAAGCATTTTTTTCTTAAATATTAATAGAAATAAATTTATTATATATGATGATGTACGATTTAATATATGTAATGATTAAAAATTAAAAATAAATAAATAAATAAAAGTAAGCCTATTACCGGTATTTTTCTTGATGCCAGATACCTGAACTGACACCATGTTTTAATGATATGGCAGAATTATTAAAACATCATATTGCAACAGATGTTCATGGTACGTCTAATATCCTAGATTTACAAAACAGAATGGTAGGATGACAGTATTTCTGTATTAATTCTAAAGTTATATGATCACATTTTTGTTATGTAAGAGGAATTCTGGGAAAAAATAGGTTGTACCCAGCCAAAATCAGTACAATGTCTTTTCTAATAATATTTCGCTTACCTTTTATTTTCAGCATTTTTGTCCAAAATGTCCATGAGGAATCTTTTAATAGCACGCTGTCTTTATTTTCTCGTTTTTGGAATCAGCAATTGCAGTGCATTATGTTAATTGAATTAAAAAAATGCCCACACTATGCCAGATTATCTATCCACAGTGCAACAAGGCTACTGCTCTGGTCATTTAACATTTTAAAAGACTCTAATTACATTAAGTGTTTTGAAACCCATTTTCGTCCAAAGCAACGCAAACTATTTCCACGGGCATTTCTTCTAATATTATTAATATTAAAGTATAAATAGAGTCAATTACAATTAATTGTATATTTTTTTAAAATTATTCTTACATTTCCATTAATATTTTATCTTTATCATAATTTTATGAGGCAAACAAGATTAATAAAAAAGTACATCAAAAAACCAATGGAGAATCTGTCCCTGACCAATGAATTTATCATTCTCATTCATAATATTTAATTAACTAAAATTTTCTAATCACTTTTGACAATGAACTATTAATTGACAATCAATAGTGATGTGCAAGGAAATAATACTGTGCAATGACTTAATAATATGCTATCATTAATAATGTTTAATAGACTAAACATATCATGAAAACATAGTTAATTTTTCCCTTAGGTCCATAAGTGGTAACGAAAATCAATTGTGAGTATTAGCTATTATGGAACTTGTATAAAAATATATCATTAATGTCGGTATATTTAATTCAGTATATATAAAAATAAATTGTTGTCTGAATAATTTCAATAATTGTTTTTTTTTTAATTTCTATAATTGCATTTTGAAAACAAAAAATTAATAGAAAACAAAACCGTGATTGTTCTTGTAAATTCAATACATTTTTATTTGTACAGGTTTTTCCTCTTTTGTTGAGGAGAAATCTTTACAAAATGTCTGAAAAGAACTGCATTTTTGAGAGTGATAAATTACTGAGTAACTTAATTTTGTCCGTATTTACAATTATTATTTATATGTTTTTATTTTGCTATCTGATACATATCATTACTACTAAATGGGATAATTTTCATCTATTCCTTACAACTTCAGGATAGATTCTGCTGCAATCATTTTTTCTCATTTTATATAAAATTTATAAAAATTATGCAATTTTTCTATATCATTTTTATAAAATTATCATGAGATAATCATAACTGAAAAATAAAATGCCATTTTTTTAGTTTAATCCTTAATTCTTCAAAAAAGGTTTTTTTTAATTCTTATGCTGAAATCAATAGAATTAAAATTTATCATTCATCATAATTCTTATTATTTTGATATATTTATTATTAATGTAGTACGGCAAGTAATAAAAATTATCTTTTGTAAGCAATTAAAGAGTTTAAAATATGACGGCTCATATTAACTATAAATATTAGATTTATTACCTAAAATAAATTAAATATTAATACAAAATTGTAGAACTTTTTAATGAACACGTGTATGTTTTCATGATTTATTTTAATTATCAATTACTTATCACATAGTTTCAAAATTACTTGAATATAATCTTTGATTGAGGAGGAGTTAATCATTTTAATTTTGTAAAAACAACCATTTTGTTGTTCATAAAAATACCAAGAGAATGTAACACTTTTATTAAGAGGCAATTATGTCAGTTATCACGAATAATTATTTTTACACAATTCAGAAGTATTAAAAATAAATAAACCATTAAATAATGAAAACAAACATACAATATTAAATCATAATTATTAATGATCCTTTGATTTAAGATATTTTGATTACTTTTTAAAAAAATAAATGAAATATATTGTCATTTAACATTCCATTTCTGATACACGCACTCGTAAATTTTAAGAAATAAAGCAATTCTTTTTAATCAGTGTATTTTTTCAACAAAATTTGGTATTCATATCTTTCTTTCAATTTTAAAATAAATTGAATAAAAACATCAAAAAACTCCCGTGATATATATTAATTACAAATTGCAAATTAAATTATAATATTTTCCTTTCTTAAGAGGAAAGCAGGTGTAAAAAAAATTCAGATCTACAGACTAATAAATTAAATAAAAATACGAGAGGAAAGGATCTTAAAATGTCTCTAATTTAAAATGAGACAATTAAAATTAAGAAAGGATGTGTAACGAATCTTTTTGTTTCCATATTAGCTGTACAATATTCAAAAATTATGATAATATTTACGTAACTGAAATATTATCATCAAAATAAAATAAAAACACATAAATTATAAAATAAATTAATATTTTTTAAAACTATTTGAATATATAGATTTGGAAAAAAAAAAACACGTGCAAATCGCTAAAATATCTTCTCTTGTTAAGCGAAGCATGAAGGTACGAACCATTGACTACATGTTATATTAATTAAAAGAGAAAACTTCAAATGTCTTAACCATCTCTAATACAGTTCCTGAAATAATAATGAATAGTAATTAATGGTTTTTTTACAATAGTTGTACAATTTATATCATTAAAATATTATTTACATTAAAAATAATATTATCGTTTATATATAAAAATTTCGCATAAACCAGAACAAAATTTCGAAAATAAGTTTTTGTTTAAATATGTGAATCCACAAAAATCTTGTTCCAAAAGCTTATGTTTATACAAAGTGAACGAAATATGCTTAAAAATGCATAGTTACTTTGAGTATTTTTGACTTTGATGTAGCTGGCCGTTGAATATTTGATATGTAATCCAAAAGAGTCGTGAGCGAAAGGCCTGACCTGCTGGCATTAAAGACAAATTTTGAAATTGATAACACATGATATACTGCTCTCGGGGTTTTACTATCCTCACATGTCACAAAAGAGTAAGCCAGTGATACTTCCCCCCCATGCTCTGGTTTATATGACGCCCATATATGAAGAACATTAAGAAACATAATATTTTTCAACGTAGGCATGCAATCCAACCTGCTCTTTGAAGCGTTTTACGGCTTCGGCATGCTACAGTGGCTGTCCAAACTGCACTAATGTTTGCTATCGGTGTATTGCACAGCATAAGCGACTGAAACGACTGGAACATGATAACAGTCCAAAGGAGTATATTTTTCTACATGCCGTCAGCATTGACGCACTGAAGATTCTATCAAAATGATGGGATTTTTTTGCAGTTCCATGGTCCAAAATACTATTATGTATTTTATTGCTTATTAAATTGCTTAACAGAAGGTTTATCTTTATCGTCAGCGTACAATATTCATTAATTGTAAAACAATATATCAGCAACGAATTAGTATATTATTTGCGCTAAACAATATTGAGAAATATAATGTCTTTCAACGTAGGCATGCAATCCAACATGCTCTTTGAAGCGTTTTACAACTTCAGTATTCTACAGTGGCTGTTCAAACTGCACTAATGTTTGGTATCGGTACATTGTACAACATAAGATACTGAAATGACTGGAAAATTATAACAACGTGAAGGAGTTTATTTTGCTACACGTCTACATTGATGTACTGAAGATTCCATCAAAATGATGGGATTTTTACCAGTTTCATGATCCAAAATTGTATTGGATATTTAAATGTGTGCACACTTAGAGTTACGATAAATAAATTATATACTTATCATGGCCAAAATTGCTAATTAGAAGCTTTAATTTTATCGTCAGCAATATAGGCGACAATTAGTAAATATTGTTTTCATATAATACAATAGATAGTACATTGTTTTTGTATGCACTGTCATACATAACAAATTGCATTCTCATTCTATTGCCATTCAACTCCAAACATTTTCTATTTGTTGTTCTTCAACCACTGAATTTATGATGTATTTCACTATTGAGAGATAATTACTAATATATAATTAATTTTTTTTATAGATATTTATTATTTAATCTTTCATTTCATCTTTTTTCAGATATTTATTATTTTTATTTATTATTTAATCATTATTTAATCATTTCAATCTTTCATACTGAGTTTTTTTCCCCAGTTGAATTGAGTATGGCCAGCAAAAGAAACAATAGGACAAATGGAAATTTGAATTTTTTTGTTATAGTGATAAAGGCATCAAGTAAAAACACGCGCCATTGAAATATAAAAAAGAAATATTGTTGAAGGTTTTACGTTTCGGTGATTCAAATTAATCATAAAAAAGTACCAGTAAGGGAAGTAGTTGAAAAAGAAAGTTAAAAGAATATCCTTTTTTCCCCATCCATAAAGACTATTAAAGGTTTTCTTTTGTTAGAATTTCTCGAAATTTTCTCTAAACAGTACATAGTTTTTTTTCTACCTATTTCTTCCTGGTTAATCCAATAATGGTGAAGGCATCATTAAAATTTGAAAAAAGTTGTTTTTTTTTTCTATTGCGACTTTAAGATGAAAATGCCTTTTCATGAAGGCTTTTTCTGCAATAAAGTCTTTACAAAATAACAAAAAATTTAAGAAATGAATTTTGTTTTTAATATGAGGTCTTTCATTTGCTAATATATTATAGGTGGATATTGGAGAACTTATTGTAAAAGATTGAATAAGTTTAAACTTGGTGAAAAATATTTGAAAGTAAGCTTCAAGTTGTTCTCGCATGTTTTCAAAAGTAGAGGACGATGCCCAAGTTTTAAATGCTACGAGTTATACATTTAAATACTATTTCTATCAATTAAAAAATTAACTTAACTTGGTCAGTATAAATCTACAAATTACAAAATAAATTTTGTGTCAGAAATTCGGTATTAGTCGATGACTGTTTGGACTGCAAAAACATACTTTTAAGAATTTATGATTTTTGTGGATTTTCATGAAGATCACTGGGAAATTTTATACTTTTTTATTAAACCATTGTCTTAGGAATTGACTTTCACTGAACCAGAAATGTAACTCATGCAATAAAATTTTATGAATTCAATTAAAAATAATTCATTAAGGTTAATACAACTACAGAAACTCAATATACATGAGTAAATGAATTTGATATCGTCAATCTCAATGTCACATATTGAGGCATTTAACGGTAAATATATAATGTATGTATGTCGATATAGATAAATATTTGTAAATTTGTAATTTGATTTTATTGTACATTTTTAAATTTTATTTAAAGATATGCTGGTAAAAATACAGTGTATAATGTCGATAAGTATAATGTAAGTAAATGGAACATCAGTCTAACAAAACTCATGCCATGTACTTCTGAATAGTGGAAACCCTAGCCGGATTTCAAACTAACAATCATTGATCAAATTTAATGCTGAATATCACGCAATGTAGCGTTGTAATCTGTTCAAAGCTAAAGCTCTTTATATGCAGCACTAAAGGTGTATACTTTCTCATCGTTTTCCATGTAATTGGTGAATTTCCTTTAATGTTAAGTTTAGAATATCCTTATATGTATTATGTTATGTCAACATCAATTTAACATATAAAATTGTTTTTCTAAATGTATAGTTTGGGGTTTATGATGGTCTAAATTAATGTTTGCAGATTAGTTTCACTATCGTTAAGAATTTTATCAAATAAAATGTTAGTATACATCTCAGTCTTTTGATTAAGTTTTGCAGAATAGCCTATAAAAAACAAGGTTTTCAATCCACTTGCATTACTGTTAATTCATTCAAGTATAAGAAAAAAGATGGTTATTAGGACATAATATGTATCATATTGGTGGAAACATATAGTGTTTTCCTCAATTAAATACACAAATGTGGGACACTTATCCTTTTAAATTCCTTTCGATAGGGAATAAATATATTTTAAGGATGTCAGCAGTTATTCGTTATATCATACGAATCTCTTCATGTTAATTTAATACTGTCGTTTAGTTTAATTTAGTTTAGCATGCCGCTATAGAGTCATCTGTTGCACACTTTGGACTAATTAGATACCTATAATTTAACAAGGATTCCAAATCACTCACAAACATCCATGCCTCCGCTAGGATACGAATCTGAAAGCCTGTAGTACCAAATGCCACCAGCCATTTAGCTACCAGGCAGCATTAATATTATGAAGATTTATTTAAACAAAAGGAAGAAATTTTTAATGACAAAAATATATAAATACATGAAAAGATGTATAAAGAATTATGTCGGCAATTGTTTTATAATAAATTATAGTAATATCTTGATAGAAAAAAATTATACATAACATTTTTTATTCTGCTTTTTATGCATCTATTATATTTTTAATGACATTATTTTACTCTATACTCGACGTTCTGCTCAAAATAGATAATTTCTTTTGAAAATGATGCAAATATTTCTTGGGAAAATTTAAGAAATGGCAATGAAAAAAATAAGTTCGATAAAAATTAAACTCCCATATCATATCATAATAATTGTTATAAGTCAACGATAGGTGTTCGAATTGTTCTAATAAATATTCTTTAGTCACTGCTTTTAAAAAGGAATATACTAGTCTGAGACTTCTACTATGTTCAATGGACAGTAGCCGGACTTCTTAATCAGAGTTATATGGATTTGTTCCCATACGAAGTTTAAAGTGTGTACATAAAAGTCAGAATGTCTTCCTTGGAAAAAAAAAAAATATTAAATTAGGTAGAGCTGTCGTATATAATATTTTAATAATGACATATAAAAGAAAATGATAATACAGAAGAAAATGATATATATATATATATCATTTTCTTCAAAAGATTTCTTCAGTGCCATAACCCCTTGGTGGGTCAAGGGCGTCTGCCTGCTGGCGGAATTAGAGACAGGAGACTTTGTATTTACGGTAGGGTTGGCAGCTCTACCCTCAACGCTCTGCAGTCATATTAAAATGGAACCTACTGTTTAAAAGTAGATTCTGAACCACTACAAACATAAAAGGCACCACTGGGATGCGAATCCCCATAACTCTGGCACCGAGTGCCATACGCTCGGCCATCAGGCACCATGTATATATTCCAAAAGAAGTATATATTTCGTTCGTTTATTTATTTTTCTTTTCAAAATTAAAGATCTAAATCATAGCTTTATTTTGTCATAAGATTCCTATCTAAAAAAATTAATCCATGATTTCTTAAGATTTAATATAATAAAACAATGCATCCTTTTTTTTTTTTTCTTCGATAAATTCAAATATTTCTTAAAAAGCAATCGTTTTCAGAAATGTTTACTGTATTTAAGTTCGTTTCCTCATTTTCATTGAAACAAATAACCATTAATCATTTAATCTCTTTATTATTATTTTTTATTTAAAAAGCACACGGCGTTTTCTAAACAATTTAATAAAACGGACCCAAAGCAAAACTTTCATCTTATGATGACATATTTTGTTCACATAACTATCATTTTGTACTAAAAAAGAATTCAATAATAGTTCGTTTTTATTTGCGAGGCACAATAATTGTTTCAAAAGCATCTCTTGCGTATTGTTATGGTCTGCCAAGCATTTCTGAGTGCAAGATAATTAATTACCTCAGGAATAGAATATAATTATGTTTCTTTAATTCTTTTACAGATATTTTAATTATTTTTCTCTTTATTATCTTTTCAACCCCAAAAAAACATTAAGTTAATGAATGTAAAAAATACAATATATGTATGTATATATATATATATATATATTTTTAGAACCTCTTACTGAAAAGCTTTACTAATTTTTTTGTGTGAAGTATATAATTTTATTAAATATGTGGGCCGCTTGCTCATTATTTTTAATACAAAATACCTTTTTTTTGGATAAAAAATGATTTTCTTTTTTTTTTTTTAATTCAGAATGTAATTTGCATTTGTAACTGGAAGTAGACATTAGTGAAAAAAAGTGTGTGTATTTAGTTTTTATATTTATATAATAAAAATTTAATTGCAACAAAATGAATCAAATTTTTGAAATTAACTAATTGCACTTTTATTTAATATAATAATATTAAATAAAATAATAGCAAGGTTTTTCTTTTAGATTGCATAGAAGAACTGTTTTGATTAAATAAAACTGTAACTTAATACACATGCATTTAAAATGATAATTCATTATTTTATAATTATGAAAACGTTATTAGATTTATATTAATTCTTTCATTGCTTTTTCAAGTATCTTTATACTTTTTAAATGTCGCTTTAAATGATATATTTTTTAATTCTGAATTATATCAATTCATAAACTTAATTGCTTTTAAATATTTTTTACTTTTTTTAAATGTGGATTTAAATTAATATTTTTTTATTCAGACTGTTTAATGAAGCAACTTAATATGAAATTTTATGTATGTTTTTGCGTATTATTATTTTAAAAGCTGCAATTACTACTATTTTTAATTTTTTCCCTTAAGCTATAAATATTATAATCAATTTTAGAATTAAATGTAAGCTTTTATAAAAGTCTATATATATGTACAAATAATTTTTTCCAATATTAAATTTAAAATTGATTAGTTCTGCTTTAATAAGCGTTGAACATTAAAAACACTAAAAAATATACATTTTTTATTCTATATCTAACAAAATATTTTGTTTGTATTTATAAAATAATTATATTGAATTTGATATATATCATATTAATATTTTGATATTTATTTATTAAATTATATGAAATGTAAGAAGTTTAATAGTTGTATCTTAATTTTTGATTTTTTTAACATTTTATTTTGTATATTATATTTTGAATTAGTCGTAAAGTGAATTTTTAGAAGATATTGAAAAACATCATACGTTTATGTTATTCCATCTTTTTTTACAAATAATTTTTCATTATGCATTTATTGTTGTTGTAAATGTTAGAAAGAAAGAAATAAAGAAACTTTTCTCTAGCAAATCTTTTTAAGTTTTTTATTTGTATTTAGTTCTTTTCTCAAAATTAAGGATCTAAATCATTCCATTATTTCCTCATAAGATTATTATCCAAAAAAATTAATCCATGATTGATTAGGATTTAATATAATAAAATAAATGCCTCCATTTTCTTTCTTTAGCAATCAAACTTTTTTTTAAGGACAATCTTTTTCAAAAATGTTTACTGTATTTAAGTTCGTTTAATCATTTTCATTGAGAAACAAATAATCATTAATCATTTTGTTCCTTTACCTCCCATTTTATTTATTATTATTTTTAAGGATAAAAAGCACACGTCGTTTTCTAAACAATTCAATAAAATGGACCCGAAGCAAAACTTTCAGCTTATGATGACATATTTTGTTCACATAACTTATCATTTTGTACTAAAAAAGAATTCAATAATAGTTCGTTTTTATTTCGAGGCACAATAATTGTTTCAAAAGCATCTCTTGCGTATTGTTATGGTCTGCCAAGCATTTCTGAGTGCAAGATAAATAATTACCTCAGGAATAGAATATAATTGCATTTCTTTAATTCTTTTACAGATATTTTAATTCTTTTCTTTATTATCATTTCAACCCCAAAAAAACATTAAGTTAATGAATGAAAAAAATACAATATATATATATTTTTTACAACTTCTTATTGAAAAGCTTTATTAATTTTTTTGAGGAGTATATAATTTTATTTAATATGTATACATGCTTACTCATTATGGTAAATACAAAATATTTTTTAAAAAAAACTTTTTTATTAAATTCAAAACTTAATTTGCATTTTTAACTATAGTATACGTAACTGAAAAAAGTAAGTATATTTAGTTACTATATTTATATAATAAAAATTAAATTGTAACAAATTAAATTAAATTTTTGAGAATTAACTAATTGCACTTTTATTTATTTAATTTATTCATTCAAAATATATAATTAAAATAATAACAAAAGTTATTTTTTATTCAGATTAATTAGAAGAACTGTTTTGATTAAATAAAAATGTAACAATACACAAGCCTTTAAAATCATAATTGTGTTTTTATAATTAGGAAAATATTATTAGATTCATATCATTTCATAAATTTAATTTTTTTCAATTACCTTTATAGTTTTTAAATGTCGAATTATTTTTTTAAATTCAGAATGTTAAATGAAGCAATTTAATATGAAATTTTAAGTATGCTTTTGTGTAGTTATATTTTTTGTGAAATATTATTTTTCAAAAGGGTACTACTATTAATCCTGGAAAAAACATCATGTAAAAATCTTTTTTTATTTCGATCAAATTATATTTCCTTCAGACAACCTTTCTTTAGGTATGCTGTGCACAAAATATTTCATCATATAAAATATTCAAAATAAACTTTTAAATCTAAGATAGAGTACAAAACTAAATATTTTTATCCCTTTCCAACCATTCTTAAATAAACTTAAAATATCAAAGAAAAATATCAAGCACTATCGATACTTTAGTTTCTTCTTCAAAACTGTGACCTTCAATATTTGATGGCCATACATCGAGAATTATGCATCTCCATTCAATACATAATGATATATATATATATCAAAAATGAACCTTTTCACCAGACAGTGTAATGCAGTCAAAACTCCAAGTCATCCCTAAAACAAATCTCCCGTCTCGGTGCAATAGGTCCATAAAAACCCAAGAACCGAAAAACTCTAATCCCTTTTTCCTCGATTCTCAAAATTCGACACACGCTTTGAGAGATTTCATTTTTCTCGGCCTTTTCAGTTTCTTTCTTCTTCTTCTTCTTCAAAATGGAATTCAGAAGCTCAAAAACCTGATGGCACCACCATGATTTTCTTCTGAATCACAATATTGAAGAGTGGTGTAAGTTTGGCTCGATAATGTGCCAGTCTGGTGTGGTGTGGGGGATGGGGTGGTTCTCCTTTAGAAATTCTTTCACTTAAAATGAATTTGCAGCTATGCAATATAAAAGAGCTTTTCGATATCGATTGAAAGGATTTTTGCATTGCATTTTACATTACCTTGTCGATATTTGTAGAAGATTTTTTATTTTCGTTTTTCTTAATTCGACGTGCAATATAACATTTGATTTTCAATTCCTGCTATTAGTTCACACTTTCCCTACATATATCTTGTTCAAATTTCCAATCGTTAATAAAAAGAGTTTTTATTCGTCCACTCAAGTTCAAATACATTTTTTTAAACTTTTAGTGGGTGACACTGGATGTTAATACAGTTTTTTTTTTTTTTTTTCAAATATTAATTCATTTTAGTTTTTTTATTTAAGTTGAATATATCTACCAATAGATGACACCAGATATAAGAGGAAAATTTCAACTTTATTTATAAAAATTTTCTACAATATAGTGAAAAAAAGTAGGATTTGACTTTAAAAAAAATTATATTACTTCTTACACTAATATATGCTACACAGGGCTGGTATGTAATCAGTGGTTTAATAATGTTTGAAAGCTCAAATATTACCATTTCTATTAATATTGTTAGTGGCCATTTCATCTGTTTCTTCCATTTTTGTATATTTAATCAATGACAAAAGAATCACATCAAATATGGTGAACTGGAATAACAAGGTTATTCGTAAAATCGCCTGATCTATGACATAATTGTACCCCACGCAAACCATCAGAAAAAAAAAGCTTTGAAGATATCAGTATAAAAAAGCTCTTCTATCGACGTTTGATTTTTATATATGAGCCAACTCAATGACGATTATGACAGCATGTGTAATTATCTTGCATTCAGGCCAGCGTTAAAAACAAGATAAATTGTTTTTATACTGAAATAAAAAAAAATCTAACTCATGATAAAAAATGAGCAAACTCAATGATGATTGAGGCGGCGTCTGTAAAAGGCTCACACGCAAAGCTAGCTTGAAAAATGTGTAAAACCTCTTTGCCTTTGGAAATGAGGAAACCATGCTATTGTGACAACATGTGCAACTGTCTCTGCTCATGTGCAACTCTGCTCAAAACTGTCTGTTTTGTAAATGAGAAAAATACAATGTTATTGTTATAGCATGTGTAACTAACTGTCTTTAGAAGACACAGTCAAAAATGGTGAAACCATCTTTGCTTTTAAAAATAAGCACATTTAATGACGGTTATGACATAATATGGGATTGTCTTACTCACAACTTAGTGTGAAAAACAATTTGAGTTGCATCTTTATAAAATCACTATGAGATAGATAATGATATTGATTAGTACAATGTCGTGTAATTTTTCATCCAGTTTATTCTATATAATACACGAATATGTGGAAGGGTTTCATTTGAAATTTATATATATATATATATATATATAAACATATATGTGTGTGTGTGTATTTCAATCGTGCAGCTTTATGTATGCTAGTACTAGACGTACAGTTCAAAGTCTGCTATAGAAGTACAACTTTATAAGCCCATGAACAGCTATTATTAAATCATTCTGAAATAGCAAAGGTTCTTCCATACTATATGGAATTATATATTTTTAAACGTGTAATAATTAAATTGAAAAAAAAAAAACAATTTTCCTTCATCAAAATTCAGGACGATTATTTAAAATAACAGCAAAAAATATTTCACTTTATTAAAATTTAGACTTAAGCACATAAAAAATAAAAGAGTTTTAAAAAAATTGCTGAAAAGAAAACTAAAATCTTTGAATTGTTCAATGACATTAAATATATAAAGATATGCAAAAGGTACAAAGGGCAAAAAATATACAGTGTATCTTTATACATGTAATGCGATTGATTATTAATTTTGAAACATCATATTAAATATCATATACTTCATTACTACCAATTTTAATCTGAAATATTTACAGAGCATTCAAAGTTCCTCATTGCATTTGTAATTTCTTTTTCAGCAAATTTGCATCAATTAAACTGTAATAAAAACTTGCCAGTATAATATGTGTGTTGATTATACGTTATTCAATAAATAAATCAGATAGATGAAAAAAATTTGAAAGATTATCTGTAGATGTGACTCAAACTTCTTAGTTTCTGAACATATTCCTTAGCCGCATTTTTTATTATATTTCTAAGGAAGAATAATCAGGTTTTCGTAAATGAATTGTTGAGGGCATTTTCTGCTCTAAAAATAAAGCTTTTAGCAAGATTCTGTTTATTAAGTTTCGTTAGTCGGTTATTAGCCATGATTTGATTAAACCATTTTATTAGATTTTATTCTGTTGATTTCAGAAAATGACAGAAAGAATTAGTCGGTATGCTTCAAGTTCTATATTGGATTACAACATCCTACGTACCATTATTACATTTACTTTATTTTTCAAAGGGAGCCATGTAGGTAATTATGAACTAGGTCATGTTCGGTTGTAATCATGGCATTTCTGCGTTATTATAACTATTTGAATTGTGTTACGGCATTTTCTGTCCGGTTACAATATCAATAGATAAAATGTCGTTGTGCTAATTATTTTAGCTTTCAACATAGTTTCCTGATAAGGTAAAAGAACAAGAGAAATAATGTGTTTTATAATATCCTAATGATAATAATATATGTACTAATATGTAATAATAATTGAAGCTATCTTGGGATGTTATAATTAATTAATTTTGTTTTTTTAAAAATATATGTCTCTTTTGGTTTTACTAATTTATTTAGGTTTTTTACTGATTTTCTTTAGAACAAGTTTCACACCCTTTTATTATATATTATATATATATATATATATTGTTGTGTTCGCTTTTGATCTGCCAATGCAACTCTAGCCTTACAAACTTTTGATATTTGTGTTTGGCTGATGATTTGCAGTTTTGTTATGGAATTTGTATGCACTGAATATTGTTGTGGATCTTGCCGTGCAAAACGGTTATGAACATTTTACTTAGAATGACTCCATGTTAATAAGAATGTAGCCTACTTTCATTACCATATGTTAAAGTTTTAGAACTGAGCAGCCAATTTTTATCTGAATTTATTATACAGGATGTGCACAAAGACTTGCACGGATTATAAAAAAAAATTATTACAAAATAAGCGTTGATTCTAATAATGTAATTTTTATATCTTAGAATATCTCCCTCTTAACAGTTTTACTTATTTATTTATTTATTTTTTTTTTTTTTTTTGTGCATTAAATCTGAATAGATGCATCGAAAACCAATACTTAAATCACAATCTTTTGAATGAATCCCCCTTTTATGTTTGCTGAATGGTAATTGAACATAATGCATGTATCTGGGCAACAGAAAATCTACAATATTTCTGCACAAATAGTGAGAGACAGCCCTAAAATTAATGTTTGATATGGCTTCGTACATAGCAAAGTTATTGTGTTACGTAGAAATAAAACATCCCCACTAACGTTTACTTAGAATTATTCGAACTATTCATTGCCCCTCAGTTAAAAATATTTTAACCATGGATAATTTATCATCAAGATGGATTACCTTATCACTGGAGTTTCTTAATTTGGGAGTTCCTATACGGAAAATCTTCTGGCAGGTGGATTGGAAGGGGTGAAGGTCAAAAACTGGTGAGGCAAACTGGTTTGACAAAGATGGTGTGTTGTTAGTGAACAACACGTTCACCTTAAGGGGATATTCCTTGAGGCATAATGTTTGCCTCAAGGACAGAGGACAAAGAATGAAGGACAAAATGTTTGCCTCACCATTTGTTGATGGTGAAGAACTGAATGCTAGGATAAAACATGATGTGTATATTGTTACGAATGCCATGTTAAAGAACACTTGGCAAGAAACGATTTGTCATTCTCTTTGTCGTCAGGAGATAACATGATGGAATCTAATGAAGTAGTACGTGATGGTTTATAACAATACTTACAATGCACCCGAGCAAGCATAAGTTTAATTATAACAGTTTTCGCACAATGCATTTTTTGCAATCCAGCCTAGTCTTTGAGCTCTCTCGCAATATTACTTATTGTACAACCAAAGTACAGAAAGTTTTAATTTCAATTTTTTCAAAAAAAAAAAAATTTTTATTAAAACAATGTTTTTAATGATATGTTGATGAGGTACCTTTGAGACATTAGTGACTTAATCCAACCGCAATTAGGAAAATTGAAAGTTTATAATACATTTAACATAATTCACAATGAATTTTCTCAATGATAAATTTTATCCTAACGAATCCTATTAATGCAAAATGTATCACAATGTTTATATAAGTCAAGTCACAATCTAATGTTTTGTAAACAATCACAATATTTTTATTAAACCTAAGTAATTTATTGAGCAAACAAAAAACGGGCAATAAATTTATAAATATATATGTACGCCTAAATAAATTCTATTAATCACAGCTTGTTGTGACTAACGGATTATTCATTTTGTTGTAAAATAAATAATCAGCTGATCGTTTTTAATCTTAGTAAATAAAAAAATGAATGAATCACTGTGGAATTGAAAAACTTCTGGAGGATCTCATTTTCGCACAATTTAATTCGATATCGTATATATAAATATTTGAAACCTATCTCAACAGCAAAACTAAAATTGAAAGTTTATAATACATTTAACATAATTCACAAAGGATTTTCTGAATGATAATACTTTTTCCAACAACAGCACTATGAATGTAAGATATATCACAGTGGTTATATAAGTCAAGGCACCATCTAATGTTTTGTAAGCAATTACAATGTTATAAAATGTGAATTTTTTTTATTAAACCTAAATAATTTATGGAGCAACAAAAAACGGGAAATAAATTTATAAATATATATGTGCACCTAACTAAATTTTATTAATCACGGCTTGTTGTGACTAACGGATTATTCATTTTGTTGTAAAATAAATAATCAGCTGATAGTCCTTAATCTTAGTCTAAGTAAATAAAATGAATGAATCACTGTGGAACTGAAAAAGTCTGTGGAATCTCATTTTTTCACACAATTTAGTCTATCTGTCTTATGTATAAATATTAAAACCTAACTCAACAACAATAATAAAATCGAAAGTTTATATAATACATTTAACATAATTCACAAAGAATTTTTATGAATGATAATATTTTTCCCAACAAAACATATTAATGTAAAATGTATCACAATGTATGTATAAGTCAAGACACTATCAAATGTTTTGTAAACAATCCCCATATTGTGTAATGGGAATCTCATTTAATTAAACGTAAATAATTTATTGAGCAACAAAAAAAAACAGGCTGTAAATTTATAAATATATATATTTACCTAAATAAATTCTATTAATCACAGCTTGTTCTGACTAACGGATTATTTATTTTGTTGAAAAATAAATAATCAGCTGATCGTCTTTAATCTTAGTCTTAGTAAATAAAATGAATGAATCACTGCGGAATTGAAAAACGTCTGGAGGATCTCATTTTTCACACAATTTAATCCTATCTATCTTATCTCCGAAGTGATTCATCATTTGTCATCAGAAACTATTTCAGCATGCTATCGTCTTCCCGAGCGACAAGGTAGGGGTTTATTGTTTGCCGTAACCTTTGAGTCATTTTCTTCTATTTTTTTTATTATTTTGAAAAAAAGAAAATAATAATAATAATAATTTATCATGGTCACCATTGCTCTTCTTTCCGATGGATTTAAGATTACAAAATTTGTTTTTCCAAATTTATTCTCGTAAAAGTTTAATTACGGGAAACAAAGATATCAGAACAATTTATGTAGTTTAATAAAAAAAAGTAAGCAAAAAATCTTTTTTAAAAAGTGTGGTAAATAAATTATTTTGCTGAAATATTTAATGGTGCGGTACATATAGATAAAACGCACTATTCTGATTCTGTTAGGGAAGAGAGATACAGTAGTACATTGGTAATTAATTTGATTTAAAGGTGAAACACGCATCGACAGTCAGACAAATATAGAATTTTTTCGTGTTTTTCCAATAAGCATATTTTAAAGTACTAACAATTAACTTTTTTAAACTTTTCGGCAATAAAGCACCTAAAAGTTTATTTAAATATTTTAAATGCAATCTTACGAAACAATTATACACAAATGCAAAATTACAGCTAATATGTATCAAAAATAATTTAACAACACATCGTATTTGTGCCATTTTTAATAGGCTTGTTTAAAAAAAGGATTTATTAGATGTTATAGATAAATAACATCTTATACATCCTATCTATAACATATCAACAACATCTTTTAATTAATTTTGAAAATCGAAACCCTCTTTTAAAATTAATTTCAGATTTCTTCATTTTTAATCAAGCAATGAATTTGTTTATTAAGTTATGAAATGAACATATATTTTCCAAATGTTGTATCTTAAAAATGTCCAAAAAGTAAAATTTTTGATTGAAACCCATATCGTTCCACAACCACCGTATTCACACCGTGCGATTTCTGGCTATTCCCTAAACTCAAAAGACCACTCCGGGGACAGACACCGCTTTGAGTCGATTGAAGAGATTCAATGTGAATCGCCGCTCGCTTTGAAGGTCATCTCAGCCGATGACTTTTAGCATGCATTGAGGATTGGAAAAAAAGTTGCCATAAGTGCATTGGAGGGGATTACTTTGAAGGCGATGGAAGAATAAATAAAGAGTTTTTGAAAAAAAAAATTTTTCTTACTTCTTTTGCACAGTAGTAGTAAGAGAAAATCTTATCACGATACGACATTTCTACTTAATATTTTTTTTCCAGTTTAAAAGTAAAGTTATGCGAACCGGAAGTCTGTATATATATATTCCAAAAAAAGGTCTATATTTCGTTTGATTATTTGTGTTTTTTCAAAATTAGTTATCTAAATCATTGCATTATTTTCCCCATAAGAATATTATGGGTCCGAAACTCGGCGATTTTTGAATGATGTAAAGCTAATCTTTCAATAGTGACTTTTTCCATCAACATTTTCCTCATCATCATCATCATCATCATCATCACAGTGTTATGGTGGTCCAAGGCCGTCTGCTCGCTGGCAGATTTCTAGACAATAGATGTTTTCTTTTTACTGGGTAGGGTTTTCAGCAGTACGCCCAACGTTCTACAACCATATTAGGCACGGACCTACTGTTTAAAGTGGATTCCGAACCACTACAAACATCCATGGCTCCGCTGGTACTCGAACTCAAAACTTTTGTCACCGAGCACCAAAAAGGTTTAAAGGTTAGTACTTTAAAATATGCTTATTGGTCGAGTGTCTAGCGCTCTGGCGCTCTGTGCTACAGGTTTCGGGTTCGAATCCTGGCGGTGCCATGGATGTTTGTAGTGATTCGAATCCACTTTAAGCAGTAGGTCCCAGTCTCATATGACAGTAAGAGCGTCACGGAGCAAAAGTCAGACTTCTACCTACGGGTGCTTCATCACAAACAGAAGCTGCTTCATTCCCCTTCAACCATGAGTTCATACGGGTTCGTGGGATCTGTCTAGATTAGATATCTACCAAGTGGGATAAGTGACAACAACAACAAATATGCTTATTGGAAAAACTCGAAAAATTTTATATTTGTCTGACTGCCGATATGAGTTTAACTTCAAATCAAATTAATTTCCAATGTACTACTGTATCTCTCTTGTCTAGCAGGATCAGAATAGTGCGTTTTATCTATCTGCACCACACCAAAAAATATTTCACTTGAATAATATATTTACCACACTTTATAAAAAAAGGTTTTCGGCTTACTTTTACTTATTAAACTACATAAATTGTTCGAGCTATCTTTGTTTCCCGTAATTAAACTTTTACGAGAATAAATTTGGAAAAAACAAATTTCGTAATCTTAAATCCATCGCAAAAGAAGAGCAATGGCGACCATGATAAATTATTATTATTATTATTTTCTTTTTTCAAAAATAAAATTAAAAAAAAAAGAAGAAAATGACTCAAAGGTTACGGCAAACAATAAACCCTTCCTTGTCGCTCGGGAAGACGATAGCATGCTGAAATAGTTTCTGATGACAAATGATGAATCACTTCGGAGATAAGATAGATAGGATTAAATTGTGTGAAAATGAGATCCTCAGACGTTTTCAATTCCGCAGTGATTCATTCATTTTATTTACTTAGACTAAGATTAAAGACGATCAGCTGATTATTTATTTTTCAACAAAATGAATAATCCGTTAGTCACAACAAGACGTGATTAATAGAATTTATTTAGGCGTACATATATATTTATAAATTTATTGCCTGTTTTTTATTGCTCAATAAATTACTCAGGTTTAACGAAAAAGATTGTGATTGTTTACAAAACATTAGTTTGTGACTTGACTTATATAAACATTGTGATACATTTTGCATTAAGAGGATTTGTTGTGATAAAATTTATCATTCAGAAAAATTCATTGTGAATTATGTTAAATGTATAATAAACTTTCATTTTCGAATTGTTGTTGAGTTAGGTCACTAATGTTTCAAAGTTTGGTATGTTAACCTCAGCATATCATTAAAAACATTGTTTTAATAAAAAAATTAAAATTAAAACTTTCTGTACTTTGGTTTGTACAATAAGTAATATTGTGAGGGGAGCTCAAAGACTAGCCTGGATTGCAAAAAAATGCATTGTGGCAAAACTATTATAATTAAACTTATGCTTGCTCGGGTGCATTGTAAGTATTGTTATAAACCATCACGTACTACTTCATTAGATTCCATCATGTTACCTCCAGACGACAAAGAGAATGACAAATGGTTTCTTGCCAAGTGTTCTTTAACATGGCATTCGTAACAATACGCACATCATGTTTTATACTAGCATTCAGTTCTTCACCAACAACAAATGGTGAGGCAAACATTTTGTCTTTGTCCTCTGCCCTCGATGCAAACATTATGCCTCAAGGAATATCCCCTTAAGGTGAACGTGTTGTTCACCAACAACACGTCATCTTTGTCAAACCAGTTTGCATTACCAGTTTTTGACCTTCACCCCTTCCAATCCACCTGCCTGAAGATTTTCAGTATAGGAACTCCCAAACTAAGGAACTTCAGTGATAAGGTAATCCATCTTGATGATAAATAAT